>ML058550.1:1796799-2005167 GCA_003013855.2 Liriodendron chinense
AATATTCAGGTTATGCTCTGTCATGATGGGCCTGTGATCTGGATTTTCTGGATTTCCATACAGGTTTGCCATATGTACAGTGGATGAGTCACCATCATCTAGAAAATGGTGGTGAATCCAGATAGTGGTGTATCTCCCTTTTCATTCTTTAATCATAATTATTTTGGGCACTGAATGCCAATATCGATATAAGCCCTACATTATTCTTCACTTGACTGATTTATATTGGACATTTCAAAATTCTCATCTTCTTCAGATTGGTGATTTGGGCCTGTCGAAGGTGAAACGAAAGACCTTAGTATCTGATGGGGTTCGAGGAACCATACCGTGGATGGCTCCTGAGCTTTTGACTGCAGACAAAAGCAGCATGGTAACAGAAAATGTTGTATTTTTCACCTACAATGTATTTAGTACATTTATGCTGTTAACTTTTTCTTGTTGTTGTTAATATGGTGTCAGCCCTATATATGCTCTAGTTGGATAGATAAGCTTCCATTTCTTTCTTCACTGAGTAGCATATGCATTTTTGGCAAACCAAGTGATTATTTTGCACTAATCTATACAGCAATGTTACATGGAGGGTACATGATGCGGAACAAAAGCATTCAAGTGTACCAACGAAGAAAGCGCCACCCACAAGTACTATCCTTGTGGTTAGGCGATGATTGAGGAGCATTGAAGACCCTACGCACGTGATTTGGCACATAAAAGACACGTATGTAGGATGAAAGAAGACCCGACTGAAAGTATAGAAAATGCTTCTCTGAAGGTGGTCGGGCGCCCGGCCAAATTTGTCATGGGGCGCTCGAAATTCAGCAAATTTTCAGTTTTCCTTGCTGGACAGTTTCTGTCTTAGCCGGGGGCCCCGCCAAATTGGTCACGGGGCGCCCCACCAACGTACGAACTGTTTTTTTAGTTGTTTTTTTTTAGAGATGTTTTAGGGGTTTTTTGGTACTTTTATGTTTTCTTCTTGCTTATTTAAGTGGGCTAAGCCCTAATAACGTGATTAGTTGATTATTAATGAAAAGACAAACCTCTTTGGTGGCTTCTCTCTCTTCTCTCTCTCATGGTGCTTCTTCTCTCTTCTTAATCTTCTTCTTCTGATTTCTTCTGGTGCCCCTCCAAATTCTTCCAGGTATTTTATCTCCTATTGTTATCCTTCTAAACTTCTGTTTTGTTATTCCCCACGATCTAAACCTTGAGAATCGATCCAAATCCTAAACCCCAAATTCTCAAATCCCTAATCCGAGAAACCTCCTGGTTCTTCGGACTAGTGATCATCATTGATCGATTGGGTAACGCCATGCAAGATCGGGAGGTTCCATCCCTCGCCGGATCCAACCTAAGCACTAATTGAATCCCATACTCCATGGTTGTGATGATGGCCCGTCCCATTGCATGTTTTCTTTCTGGTTTTCTTAGTTTATGATGATTAATGCTAGATTTCATTATTATTACTGCTTTTACTTCCGCTGCATAATTGTGATCATGAGCATGCATCATATTTAGGGCTGTCCTGCATCAAATTTGGTATCAGAGCTTAGGCTTGCATGGTTTGTGTCTAGATCGAGTTATCAAATTAGGGTTTTGATTTTTAGGTTTAATTTAGGAAAATCCAGATTTAGAAAGTTTTCAATTTTAGAAACTTTCCAATTTTAGAAAGTTTCCTAATTTGGAAAATTTTCAAATTTGAATCGTTTTCTGTTTTAATTAGTTAGTGTCAGTTCATTGTAGTTTAAATTCATCGCATTCATATTGTGAGTCACCCAGTCCGTAGAGTCTCCCTGTAATGAATGGAGTATAGACGTTCAGGGCCGTTAAGTGTTGTCGTGTGGCCGTCGAGACCCAATGGAAAGCCGAACTCCGATGAGTTGGCCTACTTTAATGGTCACATGGACCCACAAACATTCCTTGATTGGCTTGAAGACTTGGACTATCTTTTTTATTGGTATGATATGTCGAATTATCGTCGAGTTAGATTTGCCAAGTGGAAATTGGAGGGCCAAGCCAAGTTGTTTTGGACAGATTTGGAGCGACGACTTGATAAAGATGAGAGAGCCCCGATCTCACAATGGGATGAGATGAAAGAGTGCTTAAAAGAAAAATATCTTCCCATCTCTTATCGTCAAAAGACCTTGGTTCAAAAGAGAGTTGCCTCACCTTTCTGTCCAAACACAGAACCAATATGGTCCCCTCCTTGTAAAGTGGTCCAACCCATCATTAAGGAAATCTCGGCTTATGAACAATTTGAGTGTTTAACACCAATTATTTTTCCTTGGAAGCGAGATAATACCTTGGTGAATGGCCAGTTGGAAGAATCTAATCAGGTTGTTTATGAAGTGGAAGAGTACGTGCCTAATGTTAGTAGTCAGGAAATGGAAGAAATTGAGGCATCGCTCATCATCATTGAGGATGACGAAGTGTGTGTTAGTGATGAAAAGGTCGAAGAAATTGAGTCCGCACCACTTCCAAATGTCATGTGTGACTTAAGTGATGTAGAGTCCCAATCTAAGTCTCTTACCATAATGCACACGAATTAATTTGAAAAGGAAAATAGTGAGGATATGATGGTAGACACCCACATGACTTGTGATATCCCACCAGATGATTTATGGGATAAATTTTCACCTATATTGGACATTCAACACACAATCGATCTTGTCCCTAGGTTGGTCTTGTCAAGCTTTCCTCCATACCAGGTGAACCCCGTAGAAAATACAGAAATGCAGCATCAATTTGATAAACTTCTTGAGGAAGAATTCAATAAGGAAAGTTTGAGTTGGAGTTTTGTTTTGTGTGTCATGCCTGCTCTTTTCACTTCCAAGAACAATGGCATATGGCACACATGTGGGCATATCCTAACCGCCCACAAAGCTTCAATCAAGTGTCAAACCATCATGCGACGTATTCACGTCATGGTGGATATGATGACCATAGTCCTTATCCCGTATCTTGGTGACATCTTGGGCATAATGGCTGATGCCCAGATCTGCTTAAGACTTAGTATTAATAGTGTATGTTCTCAAGTGTTGGGATACTTGAAAATCATCCTTGTTTATAATACTTATAATGAGAAATTATGTGTCACCCATGAGAAGTGTCCTTTTGTTTCAGTTTTTCAAGTTCTAGGTTATAGGATTGTTTATTTCCATAGGATTGTTTATTCCAAGTTCGTGGATTTTTCAGAGTGTCATTTAGTGTCACCCATGTCTGTCATCCAAAGGTCTTCAGAGTCGGCCAATGCATTCGCACGCCATATTCATGATTTGCATACACATATTAGACATCGGATAAATAAGAGCAATGATGATTCTAAAATCTCAGCTGATTCTCATCGTAAATTGCAAGAATTTCAGAAAAGAGACTATGTAATGGTGAGGATAAGGCCATAGCGGTTCTCACATGATACCGCTAAGAAATTACAAACGTGTAGTGCTAGACCATTCAAAATATTGCAGAAGGTTGGGTCTAGCGTGTATCGGATCGACCTTCCATCTGAAATGGGCATTAACCCAACTCTTAATGTGGAAGATCTAGTCCGTTCCCACCATCCCATCGTTGATCCATCGTCCCTTTCATGGCCTTGTTCTGATTTTGCTAAACAACCCCTTCCCCCCCTTCCCCCACCCATTACCCATGAAGAAGAAATTGAGGAGATCTTGGGTGAAGAGATCATTTTTATGAGAGGCGGAGGTTTCCAAAGATACTTGGTCAAATGGAAGAACAAGCCACCGTCAGAATCTACATGGTTGATAGAAGTGGAGTTACAGAGCGTTAATCCAGATTTACTAGAGCGCCACAAGAGTTTTAACTCGCCGGAGTCGAGTTCTTCTCAGACGAGGAGTATGATGCGGAACAAAAGCATTCAAGTGTACCAACGAAGAAAGCGCCACCCACAAGTACCATCCTTGTGGTTAGGCGATGATTGAGGAGCATTGAAGACCCTACGCACGTGATTTGGCACATGAAAGACACGTGTGTAGGATGAAAGAAGACCCGACTGAAAGTATAGAAAATGCTTCTCTGAAGGTGGTCGGGCGCCCGGCCAAATTTGTCACGGGGCGCCCGAAATTCAACAAATTTTCAGTTTTCCTTGCTGGACAGTTTCTGTCTTAGCCGGGGGCCCCGCCAAATTGGTCACGGGGCGCCCCACCAACGTACGAACTGTTTTTTTAGTTGTTTTTTTTTTAGAGATGTTTTAGGAGTTTTTTGGTACTTTTATGTTTTCTTCTTGCTTATTTAAGTGGGCTAAGCACTAATAACGTGATTAGTTGATTATTAATGAAAAGACAAACCTCTTTGGTGGCTTCTCTCTCTTCTCTCTCTTATGGTGCTTCTTCTCTCTCCTTAATCTTCTTCTTCTGATTTCTTCTGGTGCCCCTCCAAATTCTTCCAGGTATTTTATCTCCTATTGTTATCCTTCTAAACTTCTGTTTTGCAATTCCCCACGATCTAAACCTTGAGAATCGATCCAAACCCTAAACCCCAAATTCTCAAATCCCTAATCTGAGAAACCTCCTGGTTCTTTGGACTAGTGATCATCATTGATCAATTGGGTAACGCCATGCAAGATTGGGAGGTTCCATCCCTCGCCGGATCCAACCTAGGCACTAATTGAATCCCATACTCCATGGTTGTGATGATGGCCCGTCCCATTGCATGTTTTCTTTCTGGTTTTCTTAGTTTATGATGATTAATGCTAGATTTCATTATTATTATTGCTTTTACTTCCGCTGGATAATTGTGATCATGAGCATGCATCATATTTAGGGCTGTCCTGCATCAGTGCAAGTCCATTGCCTAATTTCTTCATTTTTTTTTCTATGCAGGATCTCCCGACATCGGTATTTGTATATCAATTCATTTATGTAATGGCAAAGGTGTTAAAAGCGAAGTTGTCCGTGAATCAAAGATAGGATGAAGAAAAGTGATCTTGAGCCATCAATTTCTAATGACGCCTCAATGGGCACAAGCATTGCTAGGAATGACCTTTTTGTGCAGAGCTTAGATTCATTGTAGAGCTAATGATGCTTTATGTTGTTATTTATTTGATATTATAGATTCATGAACGGTTGTTTGATAGAATGTAATATGTTAACGCTTCGTTTAGTAGATTTTTGGGATGAATGCATGGAAATGGTTTTGTTGCGGATCTTTTTCAGTGTCATCAGATGATTCGGTCTTTTATTCTTTGTAAACAATTATATTCGACAACAATACATGTTAGACTGGAAACTAAAACAGATGGGCTTCTGTTGGTTTTGTTCATTGGCCCACCCAGATAACACTAGCAATTTTGTACTTTGATTTGTTGTGGGCTTCTTCCACTATATGGCACTATTTGATGGTTAAGATAGTCCAATTCCAATCAAAGCATTTTTGTTTAGGGGCTTCCTCTACCCAGCTAAGACCTTCAATCTATAAGCTACCACTGCATGATTTAGTTCTTTTTTTTTTTTTTTAGAATAAAATGAAAATACTAATTTGGAAATGAAGGGTGCTATTTCATTGGAGAAAATGTACCTAGTGCATTGGTCACTTGTGGCATTTGAATGTGTGCCTTCAAAATGGTTTTTGTATCCATGCACAACAACAATGAATTTCAAAGGATGTAGAATTCTAACATCCAAGAAAACCATGCATGCAGAACATGTGAGCAAGATCTCGATGGTTCCACTTGTGAGGCTAACAATCCAATGTCTACAACTCGAAAATCACAATGACAATACCATCTTAACTATCTAACCAGCATCTACCAAACTCCACCTCAAAGACAGAAATCCAGCAAAAGTAAAAGAAATGACCCATTTCTTCAGGTGTTAAGGTCGTCCAATATGATTTTAGAAACACAAGCCATACTCCGGGGGGACAAATCTACAATTTTCATGGTTTCATGGGATCACAATAGCTGTTTTTTGTTTCTAAGAAAGATGGGGCATACCATATATAACTTGGTTGATACGGCAAAATTTTGTACAAACCTTCATGTGGGCGCCACAAAATAAACAAGCCTCACTTATCATATAGCTCTCTTATATAGCACAAGGCAAAAAGAAAAAGAGAAAAAAAAGAACAGAAAAAAGTGCCTAACCAAGAAATAGATGCAATTATCAAAATCACACTAAAAACTATCTGATGTGTGAAACACAGGAAGCACGGTAATGACTAATTGACCCTAGTAGCAACTACCGCAATTGACTTTAACCAAACTATAGCTCAATCGACTGCAAACAGAGCCCCAACCTACTTTCGAGTACTAGGCCCAAAATCTCCATCTACTCCAGCCCCATGCATCGCTCGCAGCCAAACTGTAGTAACACAAAATGCACCACAATGTGGCCAAACTGCAGCAGCACAAAACGCACAACAATGCATCATAATATCTCCTATTCTGCATTTCCATCCTCAACATAATATATCATATTCTACATTAAAATTTTAAAACAATTTGTTCTACACTTTAACCTTAAACGCCAACAACTTCAGCTTCCCCCTCTGCAATTAGTTCATTTGCCTGCCTCTCCAACTTCACTCTGTCATCTTCCAAGTAGTCACCATGAACCTACACAATGCAGAATCAATGTTACATTTAACAATACAAACATATCACTACATAAATATAAATATATAAAAACACTTATTTTTTTATAAATTGGGCACTAATGTATCGTACTGGAAAGGAGCTATTTCACATCCACATGACAGACTTTTCATGATTTTTTTTCTTGGAATTTTCAGTGTAAGTAGAAATCCCAAAATTTGTGCATTTTTTTTCTCACAGCCTAGTATAGTTGAAAACACCCTGTGCCAATCATGACAAGTAATCAGAATGAAATTTAAAAAATGTGAGTAGAAGTCACTAACAATTCATAGGGATGTGCTACAGTAAACCTGTCAGAATTTGGAAAGTTTGCTCATGTGACACACTTGTAGAAGCCTTGCTCATCTACATGCAGGTACACTGTACAACTTTAACCCATGTCACCATAAAAGTTGTGTTTTCACTACAGAAATGGACTGAAATAAATTCAAATGTTTTAGTGTATAACAAAAAATTTATAACTCTGTCATCACAATATCCATATTTTTCCAATATCCAGCTTCTCGCAAGAACTTGGTTGCATACATATCAGTGTAGTAGTCACAAGCATAGAATCAGTAACATGATCATTCACCTCACACTACAACCATAAGGTAAAGTAATGAGAAGATGCAAATGAGAATAAACAGAGATGTCATGCTATTGGAAGTATAGCTATCAAGAAGAGTTCAATAAATATTTTATACAAGCATGAATAGGCTGGGAAATGCCATCCCTGACTAACTTACATTACTGAACTTCATGAGAGGCTTGTAGGCCTGAGTCATCTCCTTTAATATTCTGAACTGAAGAATGAAGAAATAGAAATTGAAAATTAGATCACTAGACTTGTTTTACAACAACAACAACAAGAACAAAAAGCAGAAAATAGTACTATTGAATGGCTAATGCCATGTTTGGATAGCCAATTGAATTGAATTGCAATAATGTCCCCACTCAATCGCCGACAGATCCAAGGTTCTAGTGCTCAGACCTTTGATTATTAATTTATTACAGAATGAACACCTGCCATTCTACGTTCCAAATATACTCCGCTATCCTTCATCGAGAAAGAGAAACATACAAGCACTTGTTAGAAAGAAAATAATAACTCAAAATGCACAAGTTTCTGTGACAGTGCCCTCATAGTACACAGTCTCATCAAATAAAAGGTGAGCCCAAACTGTTACTTTGGTTGGCTGAACTAAAAACACTAATTTGCTCAACTGAACACCACAAATCCTCTTAGTTTCAGCCATCCATTTCCAGCGCAACAACCAACAGCTCAGGATTAACAGACAGGATTTTTGCAGCATTCATCCAGTGGGGCTCTAGTACAGATTTACAAATCAGATCACGGAAAGGTGGGCCCTACCTGAATAGAATGATGGCGAAACTAAAAATCCACCAAATTAGCCTAGAAATGTGTTTCCTCTGAGATAATATTGAATCTACTATCACTACCACAAACTCATTTCAGTCTTGAACAAAAAATTGATACAATAAAAATAATCACCACAATTACAAACAGAGATTTTTGCAATTAATAGAAACCATAATGAGAACAGTCGACCCTAAATCACACAAATAGAAGAAAACTAAGAAATGCCTGATGCTTTTTCATTCGAGCAGCAATAGCAAATGTGACTCAATTCTCTATGACCCCTACATACAATTCAGCTGGTGGGCAATATTATGAATAATCAATTCCACCAAAAGAAAAATTACCCAACATCCCCAAGTTGGAAAATCTAAAACTGCAGGACCGTAGGGCTCTCAATGGAGCGGGTTAGATCCGAGATCCGATTTGCTCCGAATCCGTATAATGCAGATTTGGATCTTAAAATAGGTCCGATTACTTAAATGGAGCGGATATGGATTCACAGGAACATATCGGAGTTCGATCCGAATCCGATTAAGATCCGACTCATTGTCACCTTACTGTATATGTTATATTCATGTTGGCCATCCTTTTTACAAATTATTTTAGGCCATGTTGACCATACCCTAGTAAATAGTGGGATTTACATCATTTTTCTACTAAATTAAATATATTATATTATATATTTTATATCGTATATTTTTTTAGATTTGTAATGGGGGTGGATTCGACCTAGATCCGACCCGAATCCGATGGTTATATGAATTTTGGATCGAAAATGGATATAACAATTTATAAATGGATCGGATATGGATATCACCTTTTGGATCCGAGTTGGATCCGAATCCGATCCGAATCCGCTCCCTCCTTCATCTCAGAGAAATAAGGTGAGCCTCCCCACCCTTTTTTTTTTTTTTTTCTTGCTAAAACCCCCGTCAAATCCCTGAAAACTTCTACAAAACAGCCCAAAAGACCATGCTCTCATTCAAAAAAAACCCTCTCCGCCCCCTCTTTTTTGCTATTTACACCCCGAAATGCCACTACGTTGATGTGAAGATGAAGTGGAAAAAGGACCCTTTCTACGATTCAATCCAACCCATCCAAAAATCCAATCATCTCAAATCCATCATTTCCATCAAAAACGCCATCCAAACCCACCCCCAATTCATGCATTCCAATTTCAGCCATTTCCAAATTGAAATTCCAGTTTGATGCCCCCACCAAAGTTTCCAGGTTCCTCAGGCAATACCCATCTTTTTTTGAGGAATTTAGAGGTGAGCCCGACAATGTTCCATGGTTCAGATTGACCCACGAGGCCATGGATCTCGATAGAGAAGAGCGGGCTGCGTACCGCGATCGGCGGCCGGAGTTAGCTGACCGGCTTAGGAGGTTGATACTCATGTCGAAGGAGAAGAAGCTCCCGTTGAGTGTGATTCGAGGGATGGGATGGTATTTGGGATTGCCTGATGATTTCATCCAAAACCCAGATGGGGATTTTGAATTCATCGAGATGGGAGATGGGGTTCGAGGATTGAGGGCTGTCGATGGCGGGGAAGAGGTTATTTCGGTTATTCAGAGGAATGCTGTGGTGAGAATGGGATGTTTGGCGGGACCCAATTTGCCAATTGCATTCCCGATGTTTCCGTCCAAAGGTCTGCGGTTGAAGCGGAAGATTGAAGTGTGGTTGGATGAGTTCCAGAAGCTGCCGTATGTCTCCCCTTGTGAGGATTCTTCCCACTTGCGGCCGGATACCGATGTTTCGGAGAAGAGGGTTGTAGGTGTTCTCCACGAGCTACTCAGCCTGTTCGTCGATCATGCGGTGGAGAGGTGGAAATTGATCTGCCTCCGCAAGCATCTGCGGCTGCCGCAGAAGTTGTCGGAGGTGTTTGTGAGGCATCCTCACATTTTCTACCTTTCGTTGAAAAGCAAGACCTGTACTGTAATTCTCAAAGAAGCTTATAGCAAGGATTCGGCAATAGAGAAACATCCCATCTTGGAGGTGAGGAAGAAGTACATTGAATTGATAGACAAATCAAAGACCATCTTGAGAGACAGGCGGAGCCGGAAACCGACTTCTGAAATTGAGGATTTGGATTCAGATGAAAATATGGATTCTGAAGGTGGAGAGGATTTTCACCGAATCATTTCGTAGTGAGAAGGGGGAAGTTGAAGGGTCCCTGATTTGTAAATGGTTGTAAGGAAAACAGTAGTATTCAAGAGATGGAAACAAATGCAATGGCAGATCAAACGTCGGTTTCATTCGGGCCAGCATGATGTGCTGGTGGGACTCACTTCCATTGATCAGGACGTAGGGAGATGGAGGTGGATGTGGACCATCTTTTATCTGCAGGGTGGAATTCATTTGAACTATTTCTTTTTGCTTATCTGGGATTTATGGGTAACCCAAAATCACATGGCTCAAAGTATCATGCAAATGGTTGAGCGGGCGTCCGACGGTCGGTGCAAGATTTTGTGGAGGCTGCTCCATTTCCCTTAGGCAATTTAGAGAAAGTGCAAATCCTAATATAGAAGGCATTAAAGGAGTTTCAGTCTCTGATGTGCAGTGGAGTTGGAAAGCGATAATTGAAAACTGCTAGGTGGGAACAAAGGACTTCGAATCAATCTTCCTTTTAAGTTGTTGAATCTTTGTTTGAATGATTCATTTGTGTTACTCAGAATCCTCATTCCATGGAATTGAAAGGATTTTCATGGATGGATATTGTTAGAAATGAAAAGGGAGTGATTATGTCGGGTTTCTTGGGTCCATGAGTAATGTAATGCATGCAATGTAAAGAACATGGACATAAGAAATTACGGAAAGGAAGGACTCTTTAAGAACCAAACGTTTCTTTCAAGTTGTTGAATCTCTGTCTGATTGATCAATGTGGGTTATTCAGAATCAGAAGGATTTTCATGGATGGATGGAGTTGCAAGGAGGAGGGAGAGATTCTCTTGGCTTTCTCGGGTTGACGAGTGATGTAATGCATGTAATGTAAAGAAAAACAAACATCAGAAATTATGGAAAAGGACTCCAAAGAATCACTCCTTTTAAGTTTTGAATGTCTGATTGATCAATGTGGGTTTTTCAATATTATCATTACTTGAAGGATTTTCATGGATGGATGGAGTTGTAAGAAATGAGAAAGGACGGATTATTTCAGCTTTCTGAGATCGGTGGGCAACGCAATGCATGTAATGCAAAGAAAGCAAACATTGGAGCTCTTCATGAGGATCTTAGGATTTTTTTTCCCCCTTCTTTGGTGTCATCAATCGTGGAAGGAGATGCACAAAGCGTCGTGTGTAAAGCAACTGAGATTTTCTTGTAGAAGATGAAATTAGTTATGCAGGCATCGGTCAACCCTGTCTGTGCAATAACTGGCCCTTACATTATCGATTACAGATCGAAATATAGCCAACAGTAATATAATGCAAATCGAGGGCTTCTTCTCCCCCTCATAAGCTAGCTTTCATTTTTAATGAGTTGAGATTTTTCATTAGTTCAATTCCACCAATGGGAGTTTTGTGATCTCATTGCCGGCCCCAGCCGGTTGCGTCAGGTTGGCAGCCAGTGGGAATGGTAAAATAAATAAATAAAATGTCAATGGTCCAAATTCAACAATAAATTCCTAGTAATTAGAGGTTAGAATAGTTAAATAAATGCGGATTCTCGACAACGATCCACGGATCACACGATTTGGACAGCTTTATTTAGTGGCCTGCCTGCCTCCATATGCCACATCTTGCAAACCACTTTACCCTACAACCAGTTGTAGGTGGTCAGTTCCCCTTTTTTAATCCCCTCAAGGGGGATATTAAGCACAGCTCCATTTATTCCCATACTCTTCTAATAAAGAAGTTAAATCAATTCCTAAAACCTCACTTGGACTTGCTCTTTTTTATGCATGCATCAACTCCACCTACTAATGTGTTGTGACTGAAGCTATGTTGAACATCTCTTCCGTTTTAGATACGATGGCAATCCCCTAGCAATGGGCTCTACTTCTTCCCCCCATGTGTTGTATTGGGGCTGATAAACTGTCATGCATCAATACACAAATTGTGAAGAGTCTACAGATTGGATGGCTAAGAATGTTGATCCATTGTCAGTACATGATGGGTCACCAAATGAATGACCAAGATCTGAATCAATGAAAGATTGCTCGCTTGTAAAGAGTGTTGGCCCATGTTTATTACAGAATAATAATAATAATAACTGCAAGTTGGACTGAGAATTGTATACTTCCTCATCTGAAATGTTCAATCAATCTAAATATTCATCAAAGGGCCCAAAACCATGGTTCTAAGACTTGGAGGCTCGACTCAGATTTGGTACCCCCAATCAATCTTGAGTCTAAAACCATGCCCAAAACCCAAGTAATGTATTTCTTGAAAGTTCTTGGTCATTGTGACAATCATAAATTGCTAAGCGTGGAAAGATCACCTGAGTTAGCCATACAACATTTATTGTGAATTATACAAAGATCTTCCTCAGCCAGTCATTACAAAATGACTTGGTCATGCTAAAAATTCAGAATCATGTGTTAGTAGAACAAGCTTCAAGCTTAGGCAGTAACTCCGCCAAGCATCTGCAATGTGGTTTGCGAGCTTTGCCTGCCCCTTAGCAAATTCGTGGAAAGCCAGACCCATATTTGATGTCTTCTGGTCTTGGAACCGCACGATCTCTTCATTCATCAATCTAAAAATCGTCTCAAATCTCCGTGTGGCCTCCTCACTCTCTGCCTCAACTGCATCAGACTCGAAGTTGGGATTCATGTGTGAGATGAGAGGAAGACATTTATGCATCGTTATAAGGGAATTTACATTAATCACTCACCTCTTTATATTCGTACTCTGCTTCTCCTGCCTTATCAGAGCGCATGAGCATTAGCTTGTCGCTGTAAAAACCAACACAAACAATGACTTTCTTGTCTCATTGTTGATCAACCCAAGTAGAAAAAAGGACACCAAGACGTTGCTGCCCCCTACTTAACCAATCAAAGGTTTGGATTGAATGAAAACCTTGGAACACTAAAGAAAGCAAAAGAATTCATTTAATGTAACATTTCCTCTATTTGAGAAAGGAAATGGATTTACTTTCCCCAAAAAAGTAATAGCATCTCTTCAAAAAGTCAATTGGTAGAAATTGGAAAAGGAGGTTTCCCTCTGGTGTAATGTTTTACGTGGCAGAACCAATGAGAAAAGAGGCTTTCCTTTCAAAAATTGCATGCAAAACACTAGAAAATGGAAAAGGAAAAGCAATTTTCAAGACAGTTTATGTAGCAAAACATGTATAGGGTTTTCTTTCTTTTATGTTGATCTCAACTTTTCAATGGTTTATTGATGCAGATATCAATGGTGCACCCTTTAGAGTGTATCAGAGGAGGCGATGTCGCAGATCGAGTGTTGGAGCAGATAAGCTGATGTGGATGGACGCCGGGCCCATTGGACCCATTTTCTGACGTGTTACGAGTACTCGAGTTGCAGGACTGCGTAGGAGCATCATTACAGCAGGTACGTCGAGCAAATTTATTTTTAGGCGCTTTTCTGTTTATTTTCTTGTTTTCAGGCGCTTTAGTGTCGTTGTTTAGTTTTATAAGTTTTTATGCTATTCTTTTTGTTTTCAGGCGCTTAGTACACTTTTTATTTTCGTGGCTTATATATATATATATATATATATATATATATATATATATATATATATATATATATATATATATATATATATATTGTTAAAACCCTATTTTATTATTATTGAATGAATAGAGATTCGGATGTTTTTTTTCTTTTCCTCTTTGTCAAGAGATTAGGGTTTCAGGATTGGCCCTCGAGTGTTGAGGATTCCACCTCGGATTCAGGTTTCTTTCTTCTTAGATCTTCAAGGTGCGTAGAAAGGTAATCCATGCTTCTCTCATTTAGAGTCCATCTTTCTTTTCAACATTTTCCTTCCTCCCCACATCTCTCATTTGATATAAACGGTAGAAGAGGGATGGCTAGTCCAGAGAAACGGATTCAAACATGATTGTGGCTGGTCTATGGTAAATTTAGGGATGTCCTCATATCCCTAGGTCCTCCCTTTTTACTCATTTATGCATGTTTATGCTATAGGGCATGATCCCGACGGGTTGATTTCATCTTGTTATTGAAGTTTGTTTAAATTCCTTTGATTGAAAGTAGTTAGTTGATTAACTTTATTACTTGAATCTCTTCTACCTAATAATGCGTGCTTTTAGAGTTACGTAATCGCATGCCCCTGCATCATTTATGTTAGTGGTTGTTTTCTTTTCCCTCTGTTTACCTCCAATCCGAATACGCCTTAAATGAAATGGCATGTTTCTAGGGATAAGGCTCCCCAAGCTGATCGGTACACAGCAAAGAATCAGCAGCAGCCATGGAAAGCAGCAACCACTTCCTGATTTTTGAAGTTCTCCACCAAACTCATGAAACAAGGGTGTGTTTGGATGCAGTATCAAATTGAATTGCAATTGTTCTTCTAATGAAGTGGAAAGAATCGGAAAAAAAAGTTAAAACTCAACCAGAAATTGATCTGAGTCACCACGAAACTCCTGAGTTTAACTCGGTTCAGACTCAGTTTGACTCGTCAAGTCAAGACACTTTTAAATAAAAACAAAATGCAACTAATGAGATTCAAACTCACAACCTCAATCAAGGTAGTAAACAAATCTACCAACTGACCAAAAGCTGCCTTTTTGTTTTAGATTTCATTTTGTTTATATTCTTACTATTTTGAGTATCTATTATTATTGTAATTATACACCTAGTTTAATCATTAAATATTGAGTTGAATTTAATCGAGTCTTCTAGTCAACCCAACTCGGCTGGATATCGAGTCGAGTTTTCACGTTTTTAAACTATGGCTTTAACCAGATAACAATGATATTTCAAATGAAATGTAGATATCTTTCCATGGGAAGTCGGTTGATGTTAATCAAATCAGCTATGTCTAATCTTCTGATCTACTTTATTTCCATTTTTAAGTGTCCAAAAGCAGTATTGTCCAGGTTGGGAAAATTAAGGCTGGATTTTTTATGGGTAGGATCAGAAGAAAAGCACAAGCTTCATCTAGTAAATGGGAAGAGGTGCACAAGCTGTTCAAGGAGGAGTGGGTCTTCAGAAGCTAGAGCAAATGAACATAGCTCTATTAGGGAAATAGATCTGGAGATCTGAGGCAAAAAAGGGAAATCTATGGAGAGAGGTGATTGAAAAGAAGTATGGGGTTCAAATAGGGTGGTGGTGGACAAGGGAGACGTCCTTGTAGACCGCTTCATCAGTGTGGAAATCTATAGCGATTTTGAGTTAGTTTATGGAGAATGTTGGCTTTTCCTTGGGAGATGGTAAGAACATTCGTTTTTGGGAGATGTCTGGTTGGGTGATAAGGTATTGCTCGAAGTTGTTTTCAAGGTTAGCAAGAATCTCATCGAAGGCAAACATTTCTGAGGCTCATTACTTTTCATTTATAGGTGAAGAAGTGATTTGGGCTCCTCCATGTTGTAGGAATTTGTCGGACAGAGAGGCAGATGATTCCGATTAGTCTCTTGTTGCTATTACGTAGGGTGAATCCATCACTAGGAGCAAGGGATGAGATGGTGTGGATTAAAGGTATATCTGGACACTTCTCAGTGAAGGCTTGGTACAAGGCTCCAAGTGGGTCTTCCATGGGCAGACAATGCAGCTCCACACCTTTGGTTTGGCATTATGACAGCCCTCCCAAGTTTTTGGCGTTGGCTTGACTTGTGGAATAAAGAAGATGCTTATGGTGGACAACCTTCACAAGAGGAATCATTCTCCGAATGTTTGTGTGATGTGTTTTCGTAGTGCCGAGTCGGTAGATCATCAATTTACAAGCCACTGACCAAAGAATCACGATCCTTGAATCTAGGAGATTTCTGGGGCATAGCTGAGCAATGGTGGACCTCTGTATCAACCATGAGCCCCACATGACTAGACTCAAGCCCATGGATACTTGGGATATTTGGAGTCTAAGGATCACCTAATTCCTCTCTTCATAAAACAATTTGGTAAGCATGCTCTAAATAAATTAACTAAAGAAAAAACCATTAAATAAACTTAGTTCCTTGGGAAACACAGATATCTGCAGTTTCAAAAGCAAAAAAGCAGTCAATGAGATAGGAACCCAGCGAGTAACATTTAGATCATGGGAAGCGCCATTCCTCAATATCCCCAACATCGAACGAAAACGGGCAACAACTATCAATGATTCATATTTAAAGGGAGCCCAAATGAGAAGTGAAGATAATCCAATGGGTGAGATTTAGCAGTACCAATATCTCCCATCCACCATGGCGCCCCACTAAACGCATGATTTCACTAACCAAAAGGTAGGCCCTACATAACTCTGTTGGACCAAGCAAATGCTCTATAGAAGATGTATATTTTATCCTTAGAAAATGCTGTGTTTCATCTTTTTGAAATCTCAAACAAAATCTACCTTGAAAATTTGCAAAAAATCAGCTGGTTTCTTCTTGGAAACACCAGTTTCCTGGGATCTCGCACTTTCCATGGTCTACAAGAATTATCATAACATCAATATCAGATGAACAAATCCAATAATAGCAAGAGCTCATCATTAAGTTCAAAATGTGAAGATTTAAGGATCTTTTAAGGTAATATCATGATACCCCAGAGGTAACTTGCACTTTCAAACTCTCGCACAGACATTGAGATAACAAGATATCAAATAAAATTTCCATAGAGGAATCCTTGCAATGTTAACATAAGAGGAGAATTTTCTCAATGTGGAAGCATGACCAGAGTTTATTTATTGAAACCACACTCCTTTGGACAATCTTAAGAAGTAAAAATCACCCTATAGAATTTCGTAAAATTAACCAAAAGCCATATGGATCAGTTCAGGACAAGGAATGATTTCACTGATAGTTTGATAATTACTACAAATAACTTGTAACATAACAAATGCAGTAAGCAATGTCAGTAAATATTGTGCAGAATCAATGCAAATATGGCAAATATTGTGATTTTCTTTCTTCTTTCTATAGATGTAGTCTAGGTGGGCCTCATCCTACAATTGCCAAAGTCCAAGTCCACATGTTACTTTTGTGGGCCCCGCCGTATATATTTGGCATGCTGAAGTCTAATAGGCGGTTAGGATCTTTAAGCAGGATATAATACCTATTTTGTGGGGTCTTAACACTTAAGATTTTAGATTTTGTGGTGCAGTCAAGGGTTAAAGGGCCCCAGTACTAGTCGTCGAGTTGCTTATTTTTCCCAAAAGAGGTTGACTTGATTTTAAGGAGGTAATTTAGAAATGCAAGTCCTGTTATCTTAGGCATGTTAGATTAGCATCATTAGTAAGGATCTTTATTTGCAATAATAGTTATTGGATCCTTGTGGGAAAGTGGGGCACAGTTAGGTATCTACCCTCAATTGGTACTCAATAGCTCATCATCATCATCATCTGAGCCTTATCCCAACTAATTGGGGTCAGCTGCATGAATCCCGTTCTACATTCCACTATATCAAGTCATCAAATCTTTTATTACTGTTTCCACGACCACATCCTTTTGGGCCTTCCCCTTGCCTTTTTAGAGTTTCCAATTTGAACCAACTCACTCCTAACCAGTGTAGTTCTTGGTATTTGTTGCACATGGCCAGACCATATAAGTCTACTTTCACTTATTTTATTATCTATTAGTGCTCCACCTATGTTCCCCTAAATGCATTTATTTCTATTTATACCCTTCCTCGTCTTGCCACTCATCAATCCCAACATCCTCATTTCAGTTACACATCCTATGAACATGTTGTTACTTGACTGCCCAACATTCTACCCCATAAAGCATGGTTGGGCTTATAGTCATCCTATAAAATATACCCTTTAGTTTGATTGGTATGCGGGGATCACACCAAACCCTAGATAGACATCTCCATTTCATCCACCCAGCTCAAAATTATGTGAGTAACATCCTTCTCTCTCTCCGCTTTCATAAATTATCGACCAAAGATTTAGAAAATGGTCATTTTTTGGGTAGTTCTTGGTTAGCAATCTTAACTTCTTCTTTTTTTGGTTAGTACACACATCCCACTGTTAGTACACACACCCACACTGTTAGTCACACTTCAATATTAGCCACCCCCCACATTGGGAATCGATACCAGGACCTTAGTGCTGAAATGAGGTTATCTTCACTCAGTCTACCACTGTCCCAAACTAACTCCTCATTTCCACTCTTATCATTACTCAAATTGCATTCCATATACTTTACTTTAGTCAATACTGATTTTAAAACCTTTAGACTATAAAGCTTCCCTCCGTAGTTCTAGCTTTGCATTTACCCCCTCCCTCATCTCATCAATCAAAACTATGTCATCTGCGACTGCAGACAACATACACCACAGGACCTCTTCTTGGAAATGCCATAACTTGTCCACAACCAATAAAAAAGAGGCAAGCTTGACGCCAACCCCTAATGTATGACTATAGTAACCTGAAACTCACATGTCTGTCCACTAGTGGTCCTCAAAGAATCACTCCTTTTAAGTTGTTGAATGTCTGATTGATCAATGTGGGTTTTCAGTATTACCATTACTTAAGGAATCAGTAAGGATTTTCATGGATGGATGGAGTTGTAAGAAATGAGAAGGGACTGGGATATTTCAGCTTTCTAAGATTGGCAGGCAACGCAATGCAGGTAATGAAAAGAAAGCGAAAGAAAGCGAACATTGGAGTTATTAATGAGGATCTATGGATTTTCTTTCTTTCTTTCTTTCTTTCTTTCTTTTTTGCCCCCTTCTTTGCTGTCATCAATCATGGGAGGAGATTTTCTTTCTTTCTTTCTTTCTTTATTTTTTGGCCCCTTCTTTGATGTCATCAATCATGGGAGGAGACTGCACAAAGTGTCGCGTGTAAAGCAACTGAGATTTTCTTATAAAAGATGAAATTAGTTGCAGCTGAGATTTTCTTATAGAAGATGAAATTAGTCATGGGGGCATCAGTCAATCCTGTCTGTGCAATTACTGGCCCTTACATTATTGATTACAGATCAGAATATAGCCAACAGTAATATAATGCAAATCAAGGGCGGCTTCTCCCCCTTGTAAGCTAGCTTTCATTGTTAATGAGTTGAGATTGTTCGTTTGCTCAATTCCACCAGTGGGAGTTTTGTGATCTCATTGCCGGCCCCAAGCGGTTGCATCGGGTTGGCAGACAGCTTGATTTAGTGACTTGCCTGCCCCCATATGCCACATCTTGCAAACCACTTTACCCTACAACCAGTTGTAGGTGGTCAGTTCCCCTTTTTTTATCCCTGAGGGGGATATTAACCACAGCTCCATTTATTCCCATAACCGTTCTAATAAAGAAGTTAAATCAATTCGTAAAACCTCACTTGGACTTGCTCTTTTTTATGCATGCATCAACTCCACCTACTAATGTGTTGTGACTGAAACTACTGTTGAACATCGCTTCCATTTTAGATACAATAGCAATCCCCTAGCAATGGGCTCCTGTTTCTTCCCCCCATGTGTTGTATTGGGGCTGATAAGCTGTCATGCATCAATACACAAATTGTGAAGAGTTTACTGATTGGATGGCTAAGATTGTTGGTCCATTGTCAGTACATGATGGGTCACCAAATGAATGATCAAGATCTGAATCAATGAAAGATGGCTCGCTGGTAAAGAATGACAGCCCATGTTTATTACAGAATAATAATAATAACTGCAAGTTGGACTGAGAATTATATGCTTCCTCGTCTGAAATGTTCAATCAATTTAATATTCATCAAAGGGCCCAAAACCATGGTTTTAAGACTTGGACACGTCCAAATACAACTCAACTCGGATGCGGTACCCCCAATCAGTCTGAGTCTAAAACCATGCCCAAAACCCAAGTAATGTATTTCTTGAAAGTTCCTGGTCATTGTGACAATCATAAATTGCTAAGTGTAGAAAGATCGCCATACAACATTTATTGTGAATTATACAAAGATCTTCCTCAGCCAGTCATTACAAAGTGACTTGGTCGTGCCAAAAATTCAGAATCATGTGTTAGTAGAACAAGCTTCAAGCTTAGGCAGTAAGCTCCGCCAAGCATCTGCAATGTCATTTGCGAGCTTTGCCTGGCCCTTAGCAAATTCGTGGAAAGCCAGACCCATATCTGATGTCTTCTGGTCTTGGAACCGCACGATCTCTTCATTCATCAATCTAACAATCGTCTCAAATCCCCGCGTGGCCTCCTCACTCTCTGCCTTCAACTGCATCAGACTCGAAGTTGAGATTCACATGTGAGATGAGAGGAAGAAATTTATGCATCGGCAGTTATAAGGGAATTTACATAATAGCTCACCTCTCCATATTCGTACTCTGCTTCTCCCGCCTTATCAGAGCGCATGAGCATTAGCTTGTCGCTGTAAAAACCAACACAAACAATGACTTTCTTGTCTCAATACTGATCAACCCAAGTAGAAAAAAGGACACCAAACTAGCATGTTGCTGACCCCTATTTAACCAATCAAAGTGAGCAGCCCCCTATTTAACCAATCAAAGTGAGCATTTGTGCCCCTTACAGGCTTACAAGCTCATGCTATCAGCATTTTTCCTTCTAAAGGCAGGTTTGGATTGAACGAAAACCTTGGAACACTAAAGAAAGCAAAAGAATTCATTTAATGTAACATTTCCTCTATTTGAGAAAGGAAATTCATTTACTTTCCCCAAAAAGTAATACCATCTCTTCAGAACGTCAATTGGTGGAAATTGGAAAGGAAGTTTCCCTCTGCTGTAATGTTTTATGTGGCAGAACCAATGGGAAAAGAGGCTTTCCTCTCAAAAATTGCATGCAAAACACTGGAAAATGGAAAAGGAAAAGCAGTTTTCAAGACAGTTTCTGTAGCAAAATGTGTATAAAGTTTCCTTTCTTTTGCATTGATGTCAGCTTTTCAATGGTTTATGTCAGTGGTTGTTTTCTTTCACTTCTGCTTACCTCCAATCCAAATATGCCCTAAATGAAATGGCATGTTTCTAGGCATAAGGCTCCGCAAGCTGATCGGTGCACTACAAGGAATCAGCAGCAGCCATGGAAAGCAGCATCTGATTGTTTAAATTCTCCACCGGACTCATGAAACAAGGGTGTGTTTGGAAGCAGTATCAAATTGAAGTGCAATTGCTACTCTAGTGAAGTGAAAGGAACCGGAAAATAATTTCCTTTTGTGTTCATAGTGAGGATCTGAGCCCCAAACTACTAATTACATTATTTTCAAGTGGAACTTGAAAGAGATGTAACTGCAATTTGATAGCTACTTTCTAGTTATGAAAACAAGGGAATGCAGTCATCGTTTATCACTTGCTCTTGATCAAAATGACTGTTCTCAATTCAATTCATTTCTGCATCTAAGCTAACATTCTTTTGGGACATAATAATGTGATGTGAATGATTCATGGTTGGTAGCAGAACTTGTGTCAATTGAAAAGGAGACATGTTGTATATATCTTAATAATACAGGTTAATCTCCTTCAGTCTAGTAGTTTCCACCAACTCGCATTGCTGCCGGAAAGCATTGGCTCTACTTGCCATAGTGACCTATTTACAAACACGGAAATAACAGAGCTTTCAACTCATATGACATTTAAGCAAATATTTGACATTCACAGTTTCACGCTTTTTGTATGAAAAACAGAATTCTAAGCCATGTTACATGCTATGCGATTCGTTGGTTTTTGTGTCAAGAATAAAATTCTAAGCCATGTTATATGCTATGATATTCAGATATAATAGCCAAAGTGGTACATTTCCAAGCTAATCACTATTGAGATAAAACAGTTGGGCCCATGTTTAGCGCGCCCACAGCTGGGGGCAGAATTAAGCTCGTGTATGCTCCCATTTTTTCCCTCTCCAGATGCATAGCAGCATGCATAAGCATCCATTCCACAGTAATATCTTGTGAATATCAATTTTGCAGACACCCAAATGGCAATTAAGCAGTTTTAACCATAGTTCTAAAACTCAGTGACTCGACTACTCAAAACTCAACCAAAAATTGAGCTGAGTCACCACGAAACTCCTGAGTTTAACTCGGTTCAGACTCAGTTTGACTCGTCAAGTCAAGACACTTTTAAATAAAAACAAAATGCAACTAATGAGATTCAAACTCACAACCTCAATCAAGGTAGTAAACAAATCTACCAACTGACCAAACGCTGCCTTTCTGTTTTAGATTTCATTTTGTTTATATTCTTACTATTTTGAGTATCTATTATTATTGTAATTATACTCCTAGTTTAATTATTAAATATTGAGTTGAATTTAATCGAGTCTTCTAGTCAACCCAACTCGGCCGGATATCGAGTCGAGTTTTCACGTTTTTAAACTGTGGCTTTAACCAGATAACAATGATATTTCAAATGAAATGTAGATATCTTTCCATGGGAAGTCGGTTGATGTTAATCAAATCAGCTATGTCTAATCTTCTGATCTACTTTATTTCCATTTTTAAGTGTCCAAAAGCAGTATTGTCCAGGTTGGGAAAATTAAGGCATGATTTTTTATGGGAAGGATTAGAAGAAAAGCACAAGCTTCATCTAGTAAATGGGAAGAGGAGCACAAGCCGTTCAAGGAGGAGCGGGTCTTCAGAAGCTAGAGCAAATGAGCATAGCTCTATTAGGGAAATAGATCTCGAGATCTGAGCCAAAAAAGGGAAATCTATGGAGAGAGGTGATTGAAAAGAAGTATGGGGTTCAAATAGGGTGGTGGTGGACAAGGGAGACATCCTTGCAGAGCGCCTTCATCGTTGTGGAAATCGATAGCGATTTTGAGTTAGTTTATGGAGAATGAAGACTTTTCCTTGGGAGATGGTAAGAACATTCGTTTTTGGGAGATGTCTGGTTGGGTGATAAGGTATTGATCGAAGTTGTTTTCAAGGTTAGCGAGAATCTCATCAAAGGCAAACATTTCGGAAGCTCATTACTTTTCATTTATAGGTGAAGTAGTGATTTCGACCCACACTGTCGCTTTTTCTTTTCATCGCCTTCGCCTGAAGGACTGAGATAATGGTTTCCATGCCAATAATCTCCCTACCTGCGCACAACGAGTCCTTAAGTGACTCATATGATTCTGGAAGAGAATTCAACAGGATAAATGATTGATCCTCATCCTTCATCGGTTCATCTACATCCATCAACTTGCAAATAAGCCTATTGAAATTGTTGATGTGGCTCTCAACATCGACCCACTCCGCCATCCTCAAATTATACAACTGAAGCTTCAAATATATTCGATTTTTCAGAGATTTCTTCACGTAGATATTCTCCAACTTCGCCCATGTTTCAACCGCAATTTTCTCTTTCATGACGTTATACAGGATCTCATCTACTAGGCACAATTGGATTAAGACATTGGCTTTTTCATCGATCTTCTTCTACTCTTCTTCTTTCTTAGCCTCTGGTCGCTTTTCAAGGAGCGCATCTTGCAAACTTGCTGAACTAGAAGACCTTTCATCTTTACCTTCCAAAATTTAAAATTATTTTTCCCCGAATACTTTCTATGTTAAATCTCATGCTCGATGCCATGCTTTTGTCTCAGATCTGAATTTCTGCTACACCCCAACGATCGTTCTGATGCCAGTTGTTGAGATATAGGGCCGGCAGCAGAAGCAAAGCCGAACACACAACAAAAAATTAAATCAAACAAGTAACACAATGCAATCACACATGTATGCAATCAACCACACATAGACAATCCGATTTTACGTGGGAAAATCCCTCACGGGTAAAAAAACCTCGGCACAAAGCGACACCAATCCACTATAATATCAGAAGTTACAAGAGATGGAACCCAAAACCCCAGATCACAAACCCACAAGAGAAATCACAAGCTTTCTCAAGAAAAAAAGCCTCTTCTCAAGCTCTTTCTCTCACCTAGAACCTCTCTCAATCCCATTTCCCGTCCAGATACCTCTAATCCGTAATACACTCCTTAAATAAGAGAGAATCAAGATTAGAAACTCCTTACGTAAAACCGCACAAGAAACCCAATACAAAAAGGAAACCTGTCGACCGGTCGAACACACCGTCGATCGGTCAAGGACCCCTGCCGACCGGTCGACAATGCACAGAAACGCTCCAGCAAGTCGCTATCTTATTCTCCATCATGACTAATCGGTCAGACGACTGGTCAGTGGCATCTGTTATAAGATTTGAGTCAACCCTAACAGTGGTCAACCTTTTTTTTTTTCTTTAATGGGTCCAATTTGAGTCATACTAAAAAATAAAAAATGAACCTAACATGAAATTAGACCCAACAAGAGCTAGTTAATTGATCATGTGGTCTTTTCCTTTGTGTTATACTACAACAATGGTTTACCACTTTCTTTTCTCTAAAATATGATTACCCATTGACGATTTGGATCATTGACGTAGGAGGACATGAGAGGTCGATCATCGTCTTTTCACCTGTTGTTTCTCGAATCCACGAGAAGAAATAAATGGATAAAAAGGAAATTAATTCCGAAGAAATAATAAGATAATTGATTGAATGTTTACAACACATATAAAGAGGAAACTAAGCCCTACGTAAAGTATCAGACTCCAACTTAAACTCAAACTCTTAAAAAACCTGACTTACTATTTATAGAAGTTTCTCAATCCTACTAAAACTCATGGTTTTCGGCCAAAAATAAAAAGTTTTCAAACGGCCTAACCACATTGTTCTACTAATTATTCTAAGTCCTTTTCATGTTGGGCACGACTCCTAAAACCCTACATATCAAAAGATATAACTAAAACAAAACTTACTATAAATAGTAAAACTGAAATAAAACTAGGTTAATGATTGTCAATCTGGTCGAATCTCGCAATTCCGGCATGGGTAACCTGGCATAGCCAGATTGGTTGCCTTTACTAGCTTGAGCTACCCCAAAATTGCCGAGAAACTCATTTCGGATTGCGAGATACGACTGTTTTACTGTCCTAACGGTCCGAATCACTTCCGAACCCGACCGGTCTTTTGTTGGTCCACCTAAGCCATGAAATAGTCGGCGACCTGCTCAACATCAACCATGCAAATCATGGGCCCATCGTCAATGGAGAAGATACATCACACTAATTAGACGACTATAACCATATTATTTTAATCATTGAATTTGGACCAGTGATAATTTCGTTCTTTCTCATCAAAATCGTTACAATTGGACAGTTTGGAATGTACTTGTGTGGAAACTGAATTGTTATTTTTATATCATATTCATGTGATAAATGGTTCAGATATGGGCCTTCTTAAACCAGACCCAACCCACTAAATAGCATGGGTTGGCTATTTTTTTACTTAGGTCCAACCCAAATTTCAATAAGTTAGATCAGGACCGGATTCTTAGATCAGTCAGGTCTTAGCCTCCCCTGGACCCAACCTGACCTGACTCATTGGCATCCCTACTTGTGCTAGCACGTACGTGATTGGGTTTGGACAGGCGTGTGTGCTGGGCAAACTAGGGCTGTCAGCTAGTCGGGTCTGGCTAAGAGTCCGGGACCTGGAGTACCAGTTCCCATTTTCATTGGGTCCGGTTTCGGGTCTTTTCAGGTCTGGTCCATTTGGGTTCGGAGCAAATTTTTGGAGGACTCCTACCTAGATCCAGTAAGGTTCAGATCAGGTCCAGGTCAAATAAGGGCATTCACGTGGTTGTGGCCACCGGCTGGATGGCTTAGATCATACACACGTGTGACATTTTAACATATTAGTGGTGTGTAAATGGAGACCGGATCACCTGCTAGCTGCCATACAAGGAAAATCCTGTTTTGGAGCTTTTCATTGTTCCACATCACACTGCATGACATCAGTGTAATCAGCTTGTACTGAGGATGTGACATGGTAGCAGTCTTGCGAACCTATGTGATGATGTGGACCACTAAAAAGGCCATAAACAATAGGTTTTCTGTTTGGCAGCCATAGAAGATCCGGATTAGTCTAAATGGGTCAAACCCTCTAAACGGGTCCAAAATACACGGCCTTACCCAGGACAGTGCGACCGTTACTGTGGGGTTACCGTGGGGCCCACCTTGATGTATGTATTACCTATCAACACCATCCATCCGTTTTTCAAGATCATTTTAGGGCAATATCCCTCAAAGTGAAGCCAATCCAATTATCATGTGGACCATGCCATAAGAATAAGTGGTGATTGACCATTAATGGGCCACAAAAGTTTTGGATGAAGCTGATATTTGTTTTTTCCCTCCATCCAGGCTTATGTGACCTTATCAACGGATTGGGTGGTAAATAAACACTACGGAAACACCCTAAGAAGCTTTTAATGGTAGGGAAGTCAATCACCACTGTTTCTTATGGTGTGGTCCACCTAATAATTGGACCTGCTTCATTTTTTGTAGAATACCCTAAAATAATCTGAAAAAAATGGATGGGCCGCTTTGATACATAATACATACGTCAAGGTGGGCCCCACGGTAACCCCAGCCTCACCGTCTTGGGTGAGGCCCGGGTTGCACCTAATACACACTCCATTTTCCCCTTTCAGCTTGGGAGACTGCAAAACCCTGCAATGCAACAGAAGTCTCACCATCTCCATCATCTCAGAGAAATAAGGTAAGCCTCCACACCCTTTTTTTTTTCTTGCTAAAACCCCCCTCAAATCCCTGAAAACTTCTACAAAACAGCCCAAAAGACCATGCTCTCATTAAAAAAAAACCCTCTCCGCCCCCTCTTTTTTGCTATTTACACCCCGAAATGCCACTACGTTGATGTGAAGATGAAGTGGAAAAAGGACCCTTTCTACGATTCAATCCAACCCATCCAAAAATCCAATCATCTCAAATCCATCATTTCCATCAAAAACGCCATCCAAACTCACCCCAATTCCTCCATTCCAATTTCAGCCATTTCCAAATTGAAATTCCAGTTTGATGCCCCCACCAAAGTTTCCAGGTTCCTCAGGCAATACCCATCTTTTTTTGAGGAATTTAGAGGTGAGCCCGACAATGTTCCATGGTTCAGATTGACCCACGAGGCCATCGATCTCGATAGAGAAGAGCGGGCTGTGTATCGCGATCGGCGGCCGGAGTTAGCTGATCGGCGGCCGGAGTTAGCTGACCGGCTTAGGAGGCTGATACTCATGTCGAAGGAGAAGAAGCTCCCGTTGAGTGTGATTCTAGGGATGGGATGGTATTTGGGATTGCCAGATGATTTCATCCAAAACCCAGATGGGGATTGTGAATTCATCGAGATGGGAGATGGGGTTCGAGGATTGAGGGCTGTCGATGGCGGGGAAGAGGTTATTTCGGTTATTCAGAGGAATGCTGTGGTGAGAATGGGATGTTTGGCGGGACCCAATTCGCCAATTGCATTCCCAATGTTTCCGTCCAAAGGTTGAGCGGAAGTATCATGCAAATGGTTGAGCGGGCATCCGACGGTCAGTGTAAGATTTTGTGGAGGATGCTCCCTTTCCCTTGGGCGATTTAGAGAAAGTACAAATCCTAATATAGAAGGCATTCAAGGGAGTTTCAGTCTCTGATGTGCAGTGGAGTTGGAAAGCAATAATTGAAAACTGCTAGGTGGGAACAAAGGACTCTGAATCAATCTTTCTTTTAAGTTGTTGAATCTTTGTTTGAATGATTCATTTGTGTTACTCAGAATCCTCATTCCCATGGAATTGAAAGGATTTTCATGGATGGATGTTGTTAGAAATGAAGAGGGAGTGATTATGTTGACTTTCTTGGGTCCATGAGTGATGTAATGCATGCAATGTAAAGAACATGGACATTGGAAATTATGGAAAGGAAGGACTCTTTAAGAACCGATCGGTGCTTTCAAGTTGTTGAATCTGTCTGATTGATCAATGTGGGTTATTCAGAATCAGAAGGATTTTCAAGGATGGATGGAGTTGCAAGGTGGAGGGAGACATTCTCTTGGCTTTCTCAGGTTGACGAGTGATGTAATGCATGTAATGTAAAGAAAAACAAACATCAGAAATTATGGAAAAGGACTCCAAAGAATCACTCTTTCTTTTAAGTTTTGAATGTATGATTGATCAATGCGGGTTTTTCAGAATTATCATTACTTGAAGGATTTTCATGGATGGATGGAGTTGTAAGAAATGAGAAGGGACGGATTATTTCAGCGGGCAACGCAATGCATCTAATGCAAAGAAAGCTAACATTGGAGCTCTTAATGAGGATTTTAGGATTTTTTTTCCCCTTCTTTGGTGTCATCAATCATGGAAGGAGACACAAAGCGTCGCGTGTAAAGCAACTGAGATTTTCTTATAGAAGATGAAATTAGTTATGCGGGCATTGGTCAACCCTGTCTGTGCAATAACTGGCCCTTACATTATTGATTACAGATCGAAATATAGCCAACAGTAATATAATGCAAATCAAGAGCTTCTCCTACCCCTCATAAGCTAGCTTTCATTTTTAATGAGTTGAGATTTTTCATTTGTTCAATTCCAGCAATGGGAGTTTTATGATCTCATTGCCGGCCCCAGCCGGTTGCATCAGGTTGGCAGCCAGTGGGAATGGTAAAATAAATAAATAAAATGTCAATGGTCCAAATTCAACAATAAATTCCTAGTAATTAAAGGTTAGAATAGTTAAATAAATGCGGATTCTCGACAACAATCCACGGATCACACGATTTGGACAGCTTGATTTAGTGGCCTGCCTGCCTCCATATGCCACATCTTGCAAACCACTTTACCCTAGAAGTAGTTGTAGGTGGTCAGTTCCCCTTTTTTATCCCCTCAGGGGGATATTAAGCACAGCTCCATTTATTCCCATAACTCTTCTAATAAAGAAGTTAAATCAATTCCTAAAACCTCACTTGGACTTGCTCTTTTTTATGCATGCATCAACTCCACCTACTAATGTGTTGTGACTGAAACTACTGTTGAACATCTCTTCCATTTTAAATAGGATGGCAATCCCCTAGCAATGGGCTCTACTTCTTCCCCCCATGTGTTGTATTGGGGCTAATAAGCTGTCATGCATCAATACACAAATTGTGAAGAGTCTACTGATTGGATGGCTAAGATTGTTGGTCCATTGTCAGTACATGATGGGTCACCAAATGAATGACCAAGATCTGAATCAATGAAAGATGGCCCGCTTGTAAAGAGTGCCCGCCCATGTTTATTACGGAATAATAATAATAATAACGGCAAGTTCGACTGAGAATTATATACTTCCTCATCTGAAATGTTCAATCAATCTAATATTCATCAAAGGGCCCAAAACCATGGTTTTAGGACTTGGGAGGCGTCCAAATACTACTCAGACTCGGATTCAGTACCCCCAATCAATCTGAGTCTAAAACGATGCCCAAAACCTCGTAATGTATTTCTTGAATGTTGTTCGTCATTGTGACAATCATAAATTGCTAAGTGTAGAAAGATCACCCCAGTTCGCCATACAACATTATTGTGAATTATACAAAGATCTTCCTCAGCCGGTCATTACAAAGTGAATTGGTCATGCTAAAAATTCAGAATCATGTGTTAGCAGAACAAGCTTCAAGCTTAGGCAGTAAGCTCCGCCAAGCATCTGCAATGTCATTCGCGAGCTTTGCCTGCCCCTTAGCAAATTCGTGGAAAGCCAGACCCATATCTGATGTCTTCTGGTCTTGGAACCGCACGATCTCTTCATTCATCAATCTAACAATCGTCTCAAATCTCCGTGTGGCCTCCTCACTCTCTGCCTTCAACTGCATCAGACTCGAAGTTGAGATTCATGTGTGAGATGAGAGGAGGAAATTTATGCATCGGCAGTTATAAGGGAATTTACATTAATCGCTCACCTCTTTATATTCGTACTCTGCTTCTCCTGCCTTATCAGAGCGCATGAGCATTAGCTTGTCGCTGTAAAAACCACCACAAACAATGACTTTCTTGTCTCATTGCTGATCAACCCAAGTAGAAAAAAGGATACCAAATTAGGATGTTGCAGCCCCCTATTTAACCAATCAAAGTGGGCATCTGTGCCCCTTACAGGCTTACAAGCTCATGCTATCAGCATTTTTCCTTCTAAAGGTGGGTTTGGATTGAATGAAAACCTTGCAACACTAAAGAAAGCAAAAGAATTCCTTTAATGTAACATTTCCTCTATTTGAGAAAGGAAATCGATTTACTTTCCCCAAAAAGTAATACCATCTCTTCAAAAAGTCAATTGGTGGAAATTCGAAAAGGAGATTTCCCTCTGGTGTAATGTTTTAGATAGCAGAACCAATGGGAAAATAGGCTTTCCTTTCAAAAATTGCATGCAAAACACTGGAAAATGGAAAAGGAAAAGCATTTTTCAAGACAGTTTCTGTAGCAAAATGTGTATAGGGTTCCCTTTCTTTTGCATTGATCTCAGCTTTTCAATGGTGTATGTCAGTGGTCGTTTTCTTTTCCTTCTGCTTACTCCAATCCAAATACGCCCTAAATGACATGTCATGTTTCTTGGCATAAGGCTCCCCAAGCTGCTCGGTACACTACAAGGAATCAGCAGCAGCCACGGAAAGTAGCAACCACTTTCTGATTTTTGAAATTCTCCACCGGACTCATGAAAAAGGGTGTGTTTGGAAGCAGTATCAAATTGAAGTGCAATTGCTAGTTTAACAAAGTGGAAAGAACCAGAAAATAATTTCCTTTTGTGTTCATAGTAAGGATCTGAGCCCCAAACTACTAATTACATTATTTTCAAGTGGAACTTGAAAGAGATGTAACTGCAATTTGAGGGCTACTTCCTAGTTATGAAAACAAGGGAATGTAGTCATCGTTTATCACTTGCTCTTGATCAAAATGACTGTTCACAATTCAATTCATTTCTGCAAGTAAGCTAACATTCTTTTGGTATATAATAATGTGCTGTTAATGATTCATGGTTGGCAATAAAACTAGCGTCAATTGAAAAGGAGACATGTTGAATATATCTTAATCATACAGGTTAATCTCCTTCAGTCTGGTGGTTTCCGCCAACTCGCATTGCTGCCGGAAAGCATTGGCTCTATCTGCCATAGTGACCTGTTTACAAACACGGAAATAACAGAGCTTTCAACTCATACGCCATTTCAGCAAATATTTGACATTCACAGTTTCATGCTTTTTGTATCAAAAACAGAATTCTAAGCCATGTTATATGCCTATGAGATTTGTTAGTTTGTTTTTTTCTTGAAACGATGATATATTATTAAACAAGGGCCGAAGCCACAAAGAACAAAAGAATAGAATGTAAAAACAGAGAAACACCCCAACACAACACACTGGCGGGCCTTACACCTCCTCCCAAAACACCGGCGGACGGAACACGCCCTTATATGCCGCAGCCCAATCTTTTAAAGCCCATTTCTCTCTCTGAAAGACCTCTCGTTGGGCATATCGCCTCGCTATTGCTGCCTCCCTCCAACATATAATAAAAGGATCTGACAGAGAATTTCCCGGATCTCTCTTTCAACCACACTAGCCAATCAGCTTCCAAAAGCATCAGCCTGACACTAGCCAGATGGGACAACAAGCTAGCAAATTCTTCCACCTCTTCGTCTCCAAGATTCCTTCTACATGGCGGAGCCCAAGTAACTTCATCACCTATGGTCGAGAAACACCTTGCCACCACTATTCCCTCCTCTGCTGTCACCCTTGCCACCAATGGAAAAGCCTCCCTTAAAGCTTGATTCCCCCCAACTATCATCCCAGAATTTGATCTTCAAGTCATTTCCTAACACCACTCGAATACCCTCCCACACCCTACCCCTGATTCTGTCTACCCATTTCCAAACCGAGTACGACCTATACAATGGAATGACACATCCACCAACTCCCCTCCTCAACCCCATATTTCCTCGCCACTACCTCCCTCCATAAAGACTCATCCTCCACCCTGAATCTCCAAACCCATTTACCTAGCAGAGCTTCATTTATTTTCTCCAAACTCCTCAAACCGGCACCCCCTTGGTCCCGTGGCTTGCACACCTCTTCCCACTTCATGAGATTCGTTGGTTTGTGTCAAGAATAAAATTCTAAGCCATGTTATATGCTATGATATTCAGATATAATAGCCAAAGTGGAACATTTCCAAGCTAATCACTAGTGAGATAAAACAGTTGGACCCATGTTTATCGCACCCACAACTGGGGGCAGAATTAAGCTCAAGTATGCTCCCATTTTTTTCCTCTCCAGATGCATAGCAGCATGCATAAGCATCCATTCCATGGTAATATCTCGTGAATATCAATTTTGCAGACACCCCAATGGCAATTAAGCAGTTTTAACCATAGTTCTAAAACTCAGTGACTCGACCACTCAAAACACAACCAAAATTGAGCTGAGTCACCATGAAACTCCTGAGTTTAACTCGGTTCAGACTCAGTTTGACTCGTCAAGTCAAGAAACTTTTAACTAAAAACAAAATGCAACTAATGAGATTCAAACTCACAACCTCAATCAAAGTAGTAAACAAATCTACCGACCAAAAGCTGCCTTTCTGTTTTAGATTTCATTTGTTTCTATTCTTACTATTTTGAGTATCTATTATTATTGTAATTATATTCCTAGTTTAATTATTAAATATTGAGTCGAGTTTAATCGAGTCTTCTAGTCAACCCGACTCGGCTGGATATTGAGTCGAGTTTTTGAGTTTTAAACTATGGCTTTAACCAGATAACAATGATATTTCAAATGAAATGTAGATATCTTTCCATGGGAAGTCAGTTTGATGTTAATCAAATCAGTTACGTCTAATCTTCTGATCTACTTTATTTCCTTCTTTAAGTGTCCAAAAGCAATATTGTCCGGGTTGGGAAAATTTAGGGCACTCAATAGGTCGGATTTGGCGGCTCCAAGTCCGAAAATCTGTAGTTGGATTCGGATCATATTCGGATTCAAAAGGTGATATCCATATCCGATCCACTTACAAATAACCAGATCCATTCCCGATCCAAAAATCCATAATAGCCAACGAATTCATATCGTGTTTAGGTCCAAATCCACCACATCACAAATCTAAAAAATATATAATATAATATATTTAATTTAGCAGTAAAATGGTGCAAATCCCACTGTTTACTGTGGGATGGTCGACTTGAGATTGGCATGTCTCATTTTTGGGACGTGGCCTAAAATAATCTGGAAAATCAGATGGCCGGCATGGATATAACATATACATCAAGGTGGGTACCACTCGTGGGACTCTCATTCACGCCCAAAAAGGGTGTCCGCCTCTCTGTCCACGTACACTGCTTGGCAGCATCCTTTTGATGCGGACTATTCCAGCGTCTCAACCTTTTCTTCTTCTTTTTTAATCTTTGGCCAAGCGAAGTCCAGGTATGGATGATCCGCTCCGTTCATTAGCTCGGTCATCCCATGAAGAGCCCAAAGAACCATATATTGGGTAGCTTTTGGTGGCATATACACATCACAGTGGGCTTGGAACGATTTCAATGGTGGACAAACAACTTCACTGTTCCCTGTTTTATGGTCCACCTAAAATTTAGATCTTCTCCAGATTCGGGCTCATGGCCTTAAATGATCTGTCAGGATGGATGGACGGTATGGATGTAACACATACGTTGTGATGGGCCCCACGAGTGGGCCCTAGGACCACTTTTCTCAAAATGGTTCGGTTGAAACATGCAATAGTGAGGAACTGAAGATCCTATTGGATCTCACTACTAGATTTAGATCCGACCCGAATATTATTCGGATTTACGTTTGTGAATCTAAATCCGGCCCATTTAATTAATCGGACCTTTTTAAAGATCCAACTCCACATTATATAGATTTGGAGCAAATCGGATCTCGGATCTTACCCGCTCCATTGAGAGCCCTAAAAATTAAGGTTCGATTTTTTATGGGAAGGGTCGAAAGAAAGCACAAGCTTCATCTAGTAAATGGGAAGAGGTGCGCAAGCCGTTCAAGGAGGAGCGGATCTTCGGAAGCTAGAGCAAATGAACATAGCTCTATTAGAAAAATAGATCTGGAGATTTGGGGCCAAAAAGGGAAATCTATGGAGAGATGTGATTTAAAAGAAGTATGGGGTTCAAATAGGGTGGTGGTGGACAAGTGAGACGTCCTTGTAGAGCGCTTCATCGGTGTGGAAATCGATAGCAATTTTGAGTTAGTTTATGGAGAATGTAGGCTTTTCCTTGGGAGACGGTAAGAACATGGGGAGATGTCTGGTTGGGTGATAAGGCATTGATCGAAGTTTATTTCAAGGTTAGCAAGAATCTCATCAAAGGCAAACATTTCAGAGGCTCATTGCTTTTCGTTTATAGGTGAAGAAGTGATCTAGGATCCTCCATGTCATAGGAATTTGTCAGACATAGAGGCGGATGATTTAGTTAGTCTTTTGTTGCTATTACGTAGGGTGAATCTGTCACCAGGAGCAACGGATGAGATGGTGTGGATTAAAGGTAAATCTAGGCACTTCTCAGTGAAGGCCTAGTACAAGGCTCCAAGTGGGTCTTCCGTGGGCAGCCAATGCAGCTCCACACCTTTGGTTTGGCATTATGGGAGTCCTCCCAAGTTTTTGGCGTCGGCTTGACTTGTGGGAATAAAGAAGATGCTTACGGTGGACAACCTTCACAAAGAGGAATCATTCACCCGAATGTTTGTGTGATGTGCTTTCGTAGTGCCGAGTCGGTAGATCATTTCTTTCTCCATTGCCCTTTCGCGATAGATATTTAGACAGACGTTTTCAAACTAATTACCCAACTAATGGAAGTGGAAAATCTCTAATACACTTCCACTAGATAGCACATGACAAAAAGTAGAAAACCCCCAATACACTTCCTCCGTGACACCCAAAGGGGCTGGCCCACCAAGTCAGGCCCTAGTGAATGCATGAATTTGTTACTCATTTAGTTGAGTAGTTTCGCATCCAGCTATATTAAAAGAACTCAATGGACACTATGGGGAGTTACAAGCAACCCGGCATAGGCCAACAGCTCGGGCTTAGCATCCATGTCACCAAAACTGGCTCATGAGACGACGTTTACGAGTAATGTCCACTCCTTACCCCAATCAATGATTCAATTTCATCCTTTCTTGGATCCATTGGTATCACCAACCTCAAATGAGAGTTTTCTTTTAGTGTGGCATGGAGTTGGCATGGGTAAGATTGGCAAGGCATTACAGAGAATGGCGTCAGTGGCCAGATTGTAGTTTATCGGGGGGGGGAGGAGAAATAATCACTACTTTAGGAATCGGAGAGGATAATTCTGGAAGTTTTCAATAGGGAAAAATCAAATGTAATGGAATGGCTGAATGGCAATAACTTCAAATGTATTAGTTGTAAATTTTTTGCGTCCTCTCTCTTGGTCCACTTCGTAATTTTGAGTCCTCAGCCTTTTGGTGAATAAAATTTATCGCCATGCAAAAAAAATGTCAAATGATGACATGAAAGATAAGAGTCAAACTCACCTTTATCGACTGCACTGCACGCACATAGTCCTTCAAAGGTTCTTCGAAATTCATTAACAGGTTGTGGGCCTGCATCGACAGTAAAGGCGCAACTTAGGTATCAACTTAAAACATGTGTTCTGAGAAAGTAGAATGTTGCAGCATATAGAATGAACTCTGCGAGTACCTCATTCTGAAGCTTGATTGACAACACTTCTGACTTTGCTCCAAGATCGGAAAATGCCTTCCCTAGAGATTCTCCTTCGCAAGCACCGAGGAGCTTGACTGCCTTTCCAAAGTCCGACAGAGACTGACCCAACTCTGTAAGAAAATGGTTGAGCAAAATAAGGGAACTGATTGAAAAAGGAGCGAGTGCAGTGCCCCGACGCCCCTATCCAATAGATGGAGCCTATAGTTCGATGATTCAGACATTTGATCTGAGGGAGCCCATGTTTTGGTGATCCAGACATTTGATCCGATGGACCCACTGTGTCTGGGAGATCCCCAGAAAATCTTCCAAATTGGAAATCTGAGCAATCCAATCTTTGCCTTTTTTGGAACCGTTGCTGAACTTCTTTTCTGAATAGTCAATTTCTTTCCACTGGTCAAAGGATTAGGTTTCTCCAATCTGGGAGGTTTTCTGAGCATCTACATTGATCAACTTGGTGAACGGTCAAGATCATTGGACATGGGCCCACCATGTACAATCTAGACACATCAAGGGCCATATAATTCCAGTTGAGAAAATTGAAACAAATTTCTTTTCACCTCGGTGCCTCTTTACAAGACGAAAAGCTTGCTTCTGTGCCTCTGCCAAGTGCTCTTCAAGCTCAAATATGTAGTGTTTTAGTTTCTCGTATTCAGGAGTGGACTCTTCCACTGGTTTCTCCTTTCCAAGAACAACATCACTTACCTTTGATTGCACATCCTGTGAAATATCCATTCAAGTACACCATTCAAAAAAAAAAAAAGCATCCATGCAAATACTACCCAAGTCACAGATTGCTACATGCAGTCTACAATTCTTCTTCATAAGAGCAACCATAAGATCTTCAGCAGAAGGGTTCTATAGTATCCATGGGCCTTCAATCTATGAAAATGGTGACCCATTATTGTAATCCAGACCATTGATGTCCAGTGCTCCGCTGCGGAAAGACCATGTCACAAAAAGCTTCCCAGATTATGGGGTCCTAGCCATCCAGCCTCCAGTCTATTTTCTGTAAATTATGGGCCACTGCTGCTTTTTTTAATCATCAATTTACAACCCACTGATCAAAGAATCATGATCCTTGAATCTAGCAGATTTCTGGGGCATAGCTGAGCAATGGTGGACCTCCATATCAACCATGAGCCCCACATGAAAAGACTCAAGCCCATGGATACTTGGGATATCAGGAGTATAAGGCCTCTCTTCATAAAACAATTTGGGAAGCATGCTCTAAATAAATTAATTAAAGAAAAAAACATTAAATAAACTTAGTTCCTTGGGAAAAACAGAGATATCTGCAGTTTCAAAAGCAAAAAAGCAGTCAATGAGATAGGAACCCAGCAAGTAACATTTAGATCATGGGAAGCGCCATTCCTCAATATCCCCAACATCCAACAAAAACAGGCAATGACTATCAATGGTTCATACTTAAAGGGAGCCCAAATGAGTAGTGAAGATCATCCAATGGGTGAGATTTAGCAGTACCCGTATCTCCCATCCACCATGGCGCCCCACTACATGCACGATTTCACTAACCAAAAGGTAGGCCCTGCATGACTCTGTTGGACCAAGCAAATGCTCTATAGAAGATGTATACTTGATCCTTAGAAAATGCTGTGTTTCATCATTTTGAAATCTCAAACAAAATCTACCTTGAAGATTTGCATAAAATCAGCTGGCTTCTTCTTGAAAATACCAGTTTCCTGGGATCTCGCTCTCTCCATGGTCTACAAGAATTATCATAATACCAATATCAAATGAACAAATCCAATAATAGCAAGAGTTCATCATTAAGTTCAAAATGTGAAGATTTAAGAATCTTTTAAGGTAATATCATGATACCCCAGAGGTAACTTGCACTTTCAAACTCCCACACAGACATTAAGTTAACAAGATATCAAATAAAACGTCCATAGAGGAATCCTTGCAATGTTAACATAAGAGGAGAATTTTCTCAATGTGGAAGCATGAACCAGAGTTTATTTATTGAAACCACTCCTTAACAAGTAAAAATCACCCTATAGAATTTCATAAAATTAACCCAAAAGCCATATAGATCAGTTCAGGACAAGGAATGATTTCACTGATGGTTTGCTAATTACGACAAATAACTTGCAGTAAACAATGTCAGTAAATATTGTGCGGAATCAATGCAAATATGGAAAATACTGTGATTTTCTTTCTTCTTTCTATAGATGTAGTCCAGGTGGGCCTCATTCTACGATTGCCAAAGTCCAAGTCCTCATGTTACTTTGGTGGGCCCTGCACATGTGCATTTGGCATGCTGAAGTCTAATAGGCCGTTAGCATCTGTAAGCAGGATTTAATACCTATTTTGTGGGGTCTGAACATTTAAGATTTTAGATTTTGCGGTGCAGTCACGGGTTAAAGGGCCCCAGTAGTAGTCGTCGAGTCGCTTATTTTTCCCAAAGACTAGATTTTAAGGAGGTAATTTAGAAATGCAAGTCTTGTCATCTTAGGCATCTTAGATTGGCATATTTAGTAGGGATCTTTATTTGCAATGTTAGTTATTGGATCCTTGTGGGAAAGTGGGGCAGAATTAGGTATCTACCCTCAATTGGTACTCCATAGCTCTTCATCATCATCGTCTTCTAATCCTTATACCAAATAATTGGGTTCAGCTGCACAAATCCCGTTCTACCATTCCACTCTATCAAGGGCCATATCCTCAATTAAACCATAGGTCATCAAATCTTTTATTACTGTTTCCACCACCACATCCTTTTGGGCCTTCCCCTTGACTTTTTAGAGCCTCCAATTTGAGCCAATTCACTCCTAACCATTGTAGTCCTTGGTCTCTGTTGCACATGGCCAGACCATCTAAGTCTACTTTCACTTATTTTATTATCTATTAGTGCTACACCTATGTTCACCCGAATGCATTCATTTCTATTTATACCTTTCCTCATCCTGCCACTCATCCATAAACATCCTCATTTCAGTTACACATCCTATGAACATGTTGTTACTTGACTGCCCAACATTCCGCCCCATAAAGCATGGTTGGGCTTATAGTCATCCTATAAAATATACCCTTTAGTTTGATTGGTATGCGGTGATCACACAAAACTCTAGAGAGACATCTTCATTTCATCCACACAGCTCAAAATTATATGAGTAACATCCTTCTTTCTCTCTACTCTCATAAATTATCGACCAAAGATATAGAAAATGGTCATTTTTTGGGTAGGTCTTGGTTAGCAATCTTAACTAACTCCTCATTTCCACTCCTATTGTTACTAAAATTGCATTCCATATACTTTGCTTTAGTCCATAGTGATTTTAAAACCTTTAGACTATATAGCATCCCTCAATAGTTTTAGCTTTGCATTTACCCCCTCCCTCATCTCGTCAATCCAAACTATGTCATCTGCGACTGCAAACAACATACACCACAAGACCACTTTTTGGAAATGCCATAACTTGTCCACAACCAATAAAAAAGAGACAAGCTTGACGCCAACCCCTAGTGTATGACTATAGTAACCTGAAACTCACATGTCTGTCCACTAGTGGTCCTCAAATTTCGGTGCAACCAAGTGATTGAATAAATGAGAACTCATACCAGAATGGCAAAGAAATTGAGAAAAGGACACAAACGAGAATTTTTTAGTAGAGAGGGAGAAATAACTTTATTGATATTCAAACTTCTTCTCATACAAATACTTGAGAAAACTCACCATGCATCAATAATTGTTTTCCATTTTTTATTATTTATTGGAAGCTTGGGGCGCATTGAAAGACCATACATGCATATGGATATATGATTGGAAGACAGTCTTAACCCACTTCTAACAACATTATGCTTTTTTGCATAAGCAAGTTGCAAGTAGGAGGTGTTTTCATCTTTTCCTATTCATTCAATCTTTAGTCCACATGATTGGCTTTGTATAGCGAACTGATAAACAAAATTCCCACTTTATGTCCGTAATATGTGTTAGTTTCTTATCCCGCATTTCAACCTGCCAATTTCTATGTAATATCAAGAGAATTAGGTATCGACTTTGATTTTCAAAATCTGAAGGATATCCCATCATGGTTAATGATGAGGTATTAGATGATGCTTGACTAAATCCTTAATGCCAGCTAGTGCGATACAAAGTCTGGAGAATTTTTGAGAGATTCTCTCAGAACTTACAGAAGGGAGTCATAAATTCCAGTCTGTAGAATAGCAGGACACCTGTAATCTTTCAATCAAACAGGGCATGGGGAGGAGCTTAATTCACTGAAGTTAACGAACATGTCACTGCTTGGTAAATGGTTTTGGAGGTGTGGCCTTGCAAAAGAAGGTTTATGGAAGCATTTGATCGCATGCTAATATGGGATTCGAAATGGGGGTTGGCATACAAGGGCCATGTCACAATACAAGGCATCAGGCTTTTGGCAGTTTTTTAGAGTGGAGTCTCAAAGCCAAACAGTTGGGAGAGATTGGTGATGGCTCTTGGATTCACTTTTGGGAGGACATTTGGTGTGATCGTGTGAGGATTGTTCCCTCAATAGAAATTTTCCCAGGTTACTGAAGCAATAAGACTGCAGGAATTGAATCGTAAGCCTATATGTACCAGACTTTCAGCAAAAAAAAATAAACACTCAAGAAACTATAACAATCCACCGGTGTGAAAGTAGAATACAGAAGGAAGAAAGACTGAAGACTGCATTACCCAAAGAAATCCATTCAATCATCATCATAATCTGTTTACATATGGACTAAAGGTCCCATTTTATAGGTCTAAATGCAAGAAGAGTTACATGAAATCTCACAAATCTAGTCTTTACTATTTTTGGGCCTAAAGCTTATCCTAAATGTACAGATATTGGCATGATATTGGCATCTAATCTTCAAATCAAAAAGGGACATTAAACAACCAAATAAAGACTCTACCAAGGGAAACAAACAACCAAATAAATACGAGCTTAAAAAGGGAAATAAATCAACTCTAAATTATGATAGAAATTCCACTCTATCAAGGGACATACCTTCAGTTAGACCAAAGGTCATCAAGTCTTTTCTTATTACCTATACCTTGCTATTTTAGAGCCTTCAACTTGTACCAACTCACTCATCGCTGGCTCACTCCTAACCAGCACAATTCTCGGTCTCCATTGCATATGACCAAACCATCTAAGTCTACATTCCCTCATCTTATTAACTCTAATTTTATGAGTAACATCCTTCTCAATTTCTCCACTCTCATGAATTATCGACCCAAGATATTGAAAGTGGTAATTTTGGAAACTTCTTGGCCAACGGTCTTAAACTAATTCCTCATTTCCACTCTTATCGTTACTAAAATTGCATTCAATATACTCTGTTTTAGTCCGACTAATTTTAAATCCTTTAGATTCTAAAGCATCCCTCCATAAATCTAGCTTCGTGTTTACGCCCTCCTTCATCTTGTCAATCAAAACTATGTCATCTACAAACAATATACACCATGAGATCTCTTCCTGCAAATGCCTCCTTAACTCGTCCATAACCAATGCAAAAAGGTACTTGCTCAATGCCAACGCTTGGTGCAAGCCTACAGTAATTGAGAACTCACTTGTCTCTCCACTAGTGGTCCCTGCCTTTTTTTCTTTTCTTTTTTCTTTTTGTTGTGTGTGTGTGTGTGTGTGTGTGTGTGTGTGTGTGAGAGAGAGAGAGAGAGAGAGAACAATAATTTATTACAAAACTTGCCAAAAGACGAAAAAAAAACAACCTAACTCTATACCTCAAAAAGAAGAGAGATTAGCAGACTTTGCTACAGTTACAAAGGATGTCCATTCCAATATAGAAATCCTAACTTTGCTAATGACCTCTCCCACGAAAGATCCATTGCTACGAAAACAATGACTATTCCGATATCCCCAGATAGAACAAATAATAGCCATAATAAGAAGCCTCCAAATTGCTTTTCCAAATTTTCCTACCCCCGCGCCAAGCCTATAAGAGCTAGTCAACTGATTTCAGCATGTCCCAATCGGTATGAAAGAGGACAAAGAAGTGCTCCCAAGCGCTCCCTCATACATATCCTTAATCACGTCAATCTATCCTCTTGAAACTCCTATCTTTCCCAACACCCACCAGATTAGCTCTCCCGGACCCTATCATATGCCTTCTCTAAGTCAACAAAAACCATGTGGAGATCATCCCACCTCTCCCCATATTTTTCCATCAATTTTCTCATCATCATCATCATCTAAGCTTTATCCCAATTAATTGGGGTTAACTATATGAATCACGTTTCGCCATTCCACTCTATCAAGGGCTCAGCTAGACTGCTATACCATAGGTCAGCAAGCCTTTCTTCATGAATTGTCTAATTAGGAAAACAGCTTCAATGGTAGACCTCCCTGGCATGAAGCCATGCACTGGTATTTTAGTAATTTTGTGAAAACCCTACACAATCACAATCAACCCAGCGAAGAGCCTATATAGAATATCCAACCAAACAATAATCACACCCAAGAACAAACACCCTTGGACAATTATCTTAAATCCCAGATCTTTAACTCTGAGCAAGAGGCTCCCTCTTTTGTGTGGGAGTTTGCAATATCGTTGGCTTCTCTCCCCTCCTGCTGGAAGGAGATGGGGAGGCCTCTACATATGCCCAGCACTTCAAGAAAAGGCCTGCAACTCTCCATGGACCACCACCTGCCCACAATGTGATGTTCTTTGCATCCCCTTTGATTGTCACTGGCCATAGCTAATTAGCTATTACCAGCTTGTGTGCCTGAAGCAGCGCAGCATCTTCCACATAAGAGTCGTCCTGAATCCTGATTCCCAACCAGACCTGAAAATTCCATTAGCCATTCCCTTCATGATTTGTGATGCATCCCCAATCCCAGAATAACCAGGATTTCCGAAAGAGCAGCGATCAAAATTGGCCTTAAAATGGCCTGCTTCGGGAGGGATCCAAGTAAAACGAAGGCCCTTATTTATCGGGTTCCATTTAATAGCTTTGATCTAATCGCACACCAGGAGCACGCAAGAGATATTTTTTTAATTTTGGGACAGCTCTGACCCAACTATCACAGCCCTGAACACCTTATTAGCAACCCCACCTGTGTCTACTTCTTTTCCCATGAATATCCGGCCATTCGTCTCCAACCAAATGCCCCACAGAGTGGTGAAAACAGAATATTCCACAGGACTTTCCCTGGTTCACCCCACGCATTAACATAACACCCCATGATCACATCTTTCACCAAGACCAATAACACCAAATTCAAACCAAACTTCACCAACACCTTCGCCCAAGTTTCCCAAGCAAAATGCAGCTAACCTGGAAATGATTCATCAACTCTTCTTGATGAAGGCACATCGCGTAATGATTAACCAGCACCATTCCCCCCTTGAGGTTATCAGTGGTCAGGAATTTTTCCAGGCTCGCAGTCCACACAAAAGCCCCTAACCTTTAATGGAACTGGGACCTTTCAGATCTTTTCCTAACTAGTTTGAGGTGACCCACAGTCCTCCAGGAACCCATGATCACATCTTTCACCAAGCCTGGTAACAACCAATTCAAACCAAACTTCCCCAACACCCTTGGCCCAAATCTCCCAAGAAAAATTGCAGTTAACCAGGAAATGAATCACAGATGACAAATCCCGCAACAATTGACCAGCACCGTTCCTCTCTCTTGAGGTTATCGTGGTCAGGATTTTTTCGAGGCTCGCAATCCACGCAAAAGCCCTAACCATCAACGGAATCGGAACCTTCCAGATCATTTTGTAACTAGCTCGTGGGGACCCGCAGTCCTCATCCAGCAGCAGGGCGCAAGATTTAAGCAAAAAGACCCCCTTCAGATTGCTGCCCCAAATTCTTCTCTTCACTAGCAATCGGAATATACATTCTCTAGAAGCATGAGAAGCCTGAAACCCTACAATTGTCACAATCTGTATGGATTGATCAAACACGAGCCCCGTGTGCGATTATTCAGGACCATCCAAATGGGTCTCTGCATCCCAACGTTCCATTTGAGCCATCAATTTGGTCCAGATCTATCATCAGACCATGGATCGGAATGAGGAGCTAAACCAAACTAATTTAGACGATCAATGTAGTCCAGATATACATTCTAGATAGTTGGATTGTCCAGATCTTCAATTTGGATGGTTGGAGATGTCAACTCTTCACTAAGGGCCCTTGGATGGGCCTGATATGCTTTTTGATGGCTTGATCCTTGAACAGGTAGACCATACTGCATGGTGCCTCGTTGATCGCTCTCATGGGGTCCCAGATGCATCAACTCCCAGCAGCCTTGAAAAGCAATCATCCTCAAGTTAAGGCCAATAGTTGTCCATCACAGCAATCCAACTTTGTAGCACATCTTCCTCGGTTTCAGCAGCAACTGATGGTGAAGGCATAGCCACTGGATTGGCTCAATCATCCTTCGACTCCATATTAGAGTGAGATGCAGTGTCTTAGACCTAACTGAGCCGATTGTCGTAATGGGGTGACTGACACACCCATCTCAACTTTCATACATAATACATTCCTTGTCAGAATTCAAGGATGTGTTGTCTGATACTTCTTCGGTCCTCTCAACCATCCATCTAACAATAGACCTGTCGACTGGCCCATTGGTCTCTACCATTGATTCGTCTGTCAACTTCTCTGTTTTTTCACTTGACCCTTTAACTAATCCGACTGTAGGTCTATCAACAGCTCCATCTGCAGATCCATCAATCAACCCAGTGGTGGATTCAATCTCAAACCACAACACTTTCACATACATCTTCTAGATCTTTCGATTCAATGGATTGAGACCGATCCTGTCACTACAGGGAATCTATACAAAGCTTGGACAACCTACTTCAACGATTGTGTATTTATCTATATCATCCCCGAGTCCATCGAACACCACCCACATATCTCAATCTTCTTTGGGCTCTCACATGGATCCTTAAGATAGAACATGTCACAATTACCAACATATTGTTGTGGTCACTCGTATCAATAGGAGATGTATCGATATGGATCTCCATAAGAATCATAGGAAGACGGATTTGAGTTGGGGCCATAGGAAGACATGTTCAAATCTATCATGATAGGCATGAGTTATCCCAATGGAATTCACAAGTGGAATAGGGATGTGATGAAAGGAAAACGGATGAGGAGCATTGTAGTACTGGAATCCGGATAGGAATAACAGTATGGAATATTACGGATATGATCGTCTCCCCATCTCAACAATAACTGACAGGCTATAGGCAGAAACCTAGGGTTAGGTTTGAGGTGCTCCTGGGGTTGGCATGGGGTTGGCATGGGACTGTTTAAGGCCCGGAATGGGGCAGATTATCAGTAGAGCTGAGGTTGAGCACTGTGAAGGTTGGTTACAGTTAAATGAGTGGGTGCTGTAGGAACTGGGGTGAAAGACTTGGGGTTGTAACAAGGCAAGCAGTTGGGGCTTTACGTTGTGTTTGGGTTGAAAATCAGCTTCACTTTGGGTAGGTTAGGAAAGAAGGCTGTACAGCTGGGGTAGATGGGCTCTTGGAGTGTGTCATTTAATTTCCAGGCCTGTGCAAAGCTTCGATATGGGCTAGGATGGAAGATCTAGGGACTTCTTTTATCAGGTGGACTGTGAATTGGCAGTTGATTTGGAACTCTAGGCTGAAACAGGCTAGAGATTTGGGTTGTAATATGGGTTGTTTAGGGCATGAGAATGCACTGAATGTTACAGAAAAGTAACTCCCACCCACCAGGAAAAAAAAAATGTTCTGCTAATATAGGTAAGACATGCCAGCATCAAAGAAATCCATTATTTTTTGCTCGATCTATTTACATATGGACTAGAAATACTTTTTATAGGCTTAAATACAGATTTCCATGAGATCTCTCAAATCTAGCAATTGCTATTTTAGGTAGACATATAAAACAAACAAAAAAAAAAGACTCAGAAAAAGGAAATAAAGAACCAACTAAAAACTCTAGAAAGGGAAATAGATTGATACCAAATTATAAGGTTAATACCCAAAACAGCCATGCCTTGTGGGTTGTTTATACAATTGAACTATGAGTAGAACCTTTTGGTAAATTTCTGAAAACTCTGCAATTGTTTCAATCCAAATGGAGTCATTAAACATCAAGACACGTGTGATCAGTCAGGGTCATCCATATGGGTGTATCGATCCCAATTTTCCAATCAGACCATTGATTTGCTCCAGATCCATCACTAGACCATGGATCTAATCCCGGAACCCCACAAAATGCCGCTGGGTAGCGTTGTCCACAAAATGCACCTTCTCCATTGAAAAGAACCCGTGCTGCATCCTCTCATGAGTGTGGGGAGAGAGTCTTTAAGGCCAAACAACCCCAAACTGGCGGGAGAAGTGATCCCACAAATACCTAGGTATATCACAAGGAAGAAACAAGAGATCTAGACTTTCTTCATTTTTCAGGCACATGAGGGGGCATGTTAGGTAGGGGAATCTGATGCTATACAGCTTGTTCAACACTCGACTGTCACTTAACTCGTCAAGGACTTGGCTTTTTATACACGGGGAACATGCACAAGATCAAAGCGATCGTCAGCTAGGTGGATGGCCCATGCCACAAACTTCACGCTGATTGGACATTCTTGGATCAGAGGGATTTTTATAGAGAGACAAAATGGACCATCAGAGGAAACTTGATAGACTCCTCTGCTTTCTCTATTTTCTGTCCCTGAAGTCCTCCGATAGCCTCAGAACTTGTACACATTTACCAGTATACGAAATGGAAGCCAGTGATAAGTCAAGCATAAGCAAGTGGCAAACACCACAGTCTGGCCCATTTGGTAATAGAGTGAACTCCTTTCTATATGTTGTCATAATTATAAATTTGGGATTTCTGACTGGATAAGGAAATTCATTAAATCCTACAGAAAGTGTTTTGCGTAAAGACTTTACCTCTTCATCTTCCTGCAAAAAGGTCCTCAAATCTTCGCTTTGCTGCAGTTCAGGATGCGAAGCAATTCGATTTACAAATATATCCAAAGCTTGACGCCTCATCTCAATGAATTCAGCACTGAAGCGAAACTTCTCTGGGCGTAAAAGAAATTAAAATCAAAACAAGTCAGAACAATTAGAGATAGAGTAGCAGATACTATAAATATAGGAGATGAAATATATGCAAATTGGGTGCGTGTGTGTGCATAGTCCTTAGCATGGTTCTGAATGACAGTATCGGCCCCGCGGAAAAATGATACGATATGGCGTCGCGTATCGGAATCGGGGCCGTATCAGCCCGTATCGGTCAGAACTTTTTTTAAGCAAAAAAAAACCAGAAAAATAGGGGGGGGGGGATGAGATATTCATGAATCTATCATTTTTGTGTGTGTGTGTGTGTGTGTATGTGTGTGTGTGTTTTGACCATGTATTCAATGGTGTGTCGGACCATTCTTTGATGAGAATGTTGTCTATCGATTTGACTTTTTAAAGGTCAACTAAATGGGCTCTAATTGAACACAAATCAAACATGATTTGGTGAACAATAGCCCATTACATTGGAAATACAACAAAAAGAACATAAAAATATTAAAAAGAAAAAAGAAAGTGAAGGTTTACCCTTCTTCCTGATTTTTCGCATAATGGTCCACTTGGCTTCGATTTGTCGAATCCCATTCAAATCATTACTTTTGATCCCAAAATAGGTCTAGATCTGCCTAAAATGAGTTTTTAAGATTCTTCCATGGTTTAAATGAAAAAAAGAAGAGGAGACATGAGCGAATTTAAAAAAAAAAAAATCAAATTTGGGGTTTTATAGGCATATTAGCCTGTATCGGCCATAGCGACACCGATATGGGTTTTATCAGCCAACTACGAACCGATAAGGTCCAACCGATTCCAATACGGCTGATATAGCCCTGTATTGCGTATCGCATCGAGCCGATATGGACACAATACGCCTGTATCCGCCGATACGATACCGATTCTCAGAACTATGGTCCTTAGTACTCTTGCAAAGTGTGCGAAGCCTTTTATCTTAGGGCCTTTTTGTTTCACCAATTACCCCAGTAATGTAAAGGAAATGTGTCACCATTACAATTTTACCGCTGCCAAACCAAACACGGGAATTGATGGTCAAATGCAGATGTATTCAGGAGACAAGTAAAGGAATTTGTAATCATTGCACTTTTTCATGACATTACCACGAAAATCTCAAATCCAAACAGCGACATTAGTGTATTTTAGTGATGATTTGATGGTAATGTTAAAAATGTCATCATTACAATTTTACCACCCATAAACTAAACACGGGAATTAGCAGTCAAATAAGACAAGTAATTTGTAATCATTGCACATTTCTTTTATATTACCAAAGTAATTGGTGAAACAAACAGGCCCTTAAGCTAATATAAAGTTGTGTGTTAGATGATTTTAATTTTGACCTAACACAATCCCTCCCCCCCCCGGCTCTATTTCTGACTCTTAGTCTTAGCTTTTCTACTTGGTATCAGAGCATAGAATCTTCACGTTGATCTCTGCTACAAGATCTTGCCAACTTTAGCATCTGTACAATCTCTATGGACAAAATTGATAAGGAAAAGTGTGGTTTGATGAAGCTTGATTTTTTAAGAATTTTTTAGACTGATTTGAGGTATGTTTAAGCCATTCATTGCATCCAACGGAAAAGCCCTAAAATCATAATTTTTTTAAATCTCTCCCAAATTGTATGTTGTTTCTCAGAAATTCTAGCATAGGTTGGATCGGTTTGACCTTAATAGGCTATCCATAGCTTTGTTTTGAATGGTATTTTGGTGATTATAGTGGACCTATTCCACTGTTTTTGGGCCTTTTTCATCTCTAGCCATACATCAGATACGTGGTGTATTCTAAAGTCATGTGAAGATGTTCAATGCATTGATCTAGAGAGTTGATGATGTGCGATGTTAAGGTTTCATCCTTGATGCTTCTTTTGAGCTATTTCGATGTGAAAGATTATACACCATATATGTGGTATATGAGCTCCAGTTGTGTAACCTAGCTTGGGTCTTATATTTATGCGAGAAGGGTGTTGTGTACAAGTTTTCTCAAAGTTGGGTACCAATATGGAAGAAAAACTTTCTTCGGGATCTATTGTTAGGTTTTCTGAATCTCATACTCTATTGATTACGACTGTTAAGTTCAATGGTAATAACTATTTGCAATGGGATCAATCAATTAAGTTGTTCTAGGAGGTACAGACAGACTCGCGAATATATTGGATGAAGTTCCTGACCCCATGGAATCATGGATGCGAATTTTAAAACTTGTAGTGGACTAAGGAAAACTGTCAAGTTATGGCTTGGCTACTCAACAGTATGGAACCCTATGTGAGTAACTCCGTTATGTTTTTTATATCAGCCAAAAAGACATGGGACACCATTTGTGACATGTATTCAGAGGCTTAGAACATATCCAAGATTTATAAGTTAATTTCATATTTTAGTAAGTTTCAACAGGATTCCAGAATTCTGAAGAAATACTTCACTACCCTTCGAGGCATGTGGTATGAGTTAGATCTTTATCACCATCTTTACTCTCATTGCACTCAAGGTAATGATCTCATCTGGTAGTGGCAAGAAGAAATTCAAATTATGCAATTTCTTTCTCGACTTAATTCAGAATATCAGGGTGTTTGCAAGCAGATTATTGTAATGGAACCCCTCCCTTCTCTAACTATCGTTTATGCTCTTGTTCAGAGGGTTTCTCCCTCACCTTCCGTTATTCTTATAATGAGTGACAGATATACTTACACTGCTGAGGATCGGCCTTCTTATAGCCTTGGCCCTAGAGCCCTAGGATGGGGCGCGCATAATCTTTGATGTAATTCTAGATACAGTTTTTTATGTGATTTTGGATATGGTAATCAAGGCAGGGCCGTGATAATGCGAGAGGCGGATGTGGCAATCGTGATTAAGGTGGTCGTGGTTGTGACCATGATGGACCTACTCGTGTGTGCACCCACCGTGGTGGCACAAATCATTTTGTTGACCAATGTTGGCATATCATTGGTCGTCCTTCATGGGCAGGAGCATCTTTGACTAGTAGTGCTTCCTTTAACTCTAAGAAGACTCCATGGGAAATTTCTGCAGTGCCTCAAGTAACGTTTACCTCAAGTGATTTTGTTACCTTGTCTTGAGAGGCCTATGATACCTTTATGCAGCTTCATATTCGAGACATAGTTGCTACTTCCAGAGCCATTGTGGTCTAGTTAAGTACTACTCTTCGTATATCTTCCCCTTCTTCTTCCTGGGTCTTTGATTCTGGAGCCACTTCTCATTTGACTGATAAGTCTCATTTGTTCAAATCTTATCAATCTTCTAGTCAGCCACATTTTGTTATTATTGTTGATAGTAACCAGCCTCCTATTTGGAACCGGTTCCATCAACCTTTCTCCCACCATGCATCTATCATTTGTTCTACATGTTCCTAGTTTTCCTCTTAATTTTTTATCTTTTAGCTCTCTTACAAAATCCTTAAATTGTTTTGTAACCTTTTTCCTATTCTCATTGTGTATTTCAGGACCTCCAGACGAAGCAGATGACTAATGGGGGCCATGAGCATGAGGGGATTTACTTTTTGGACAATGCACCTATGATAACATCTGGTGCTCTGTCATTAGATAGGCAGTCATTGTCCATAAGGCATTGTCATTTAGGACATCCATCTTTATCTAGGCTAAAGTACATGTTTCCTTCGATTCCAGCTACTAAGTCGTTATGTTGTGATACGTGTGAGTTTCCTAAACATCACTAGACTGTGTTTCCTCCTCGTTCAACCAAAAGGAAATCAAAACCATTTGAGTTAGTTCATTCTAATGTTTAGGATCTTGATCCTGTAAACTCTGCTTCAGGCTATGAATACTTTATCTTTTTTATTGATGATTATTCTAGGATGACTTGGGTTTATCTTATGAAATTTAAGCATGAGGTATTTGATATATTCAAGGCTCTTTACAATGAAGTTACCACTCAATTTCAATGTCCTATTAAAATTCTACATTCTGACAATAGTGATGAATATATGTCGAAAGCCTTCTTGTCATTTTTGCAAGAACATGGTATCTTATCTCAGACTTCATATCCAATGGCCCCCCAACAAAAGAGTGTTGCTGAGAGGAAAAATCGTCATTTTCTTAAGGTCACATGCAGTCTCCTACTTGGTATGAATATTCGTAAATACTTTTTAGATGATGCAATACCTACTGCCATTTTTCTTATCAAACGTATACCATCTAGAATATTGTAGAATAAGACCTTTTTTGAAATTTTGCATCCACATGACAAACCTTTTCCTTTACCTCAGAAGGTTTTTCGGCGTACGTGTTTTGTTCATATTCTTAATGGTAACAATGATAAGTTGAGTCCTCAAGTTATAAAGTGTCTTCTTAGGTTACTCTCGTTCTCAGAAAAGGTATACATGTTATAACCCTCTGAACTTTGAGAGAGACATATCAGTTTATGTCACCTTCAAGGATATCCCTTCTATTCTAAAGGATATTCGTTATACGATCCTCTTACTAGTCGGGGATTGCATCCGCCATACAATTCTATACCCCTTCTAGTCCCTTTTCTTGGTGATGCTCCCACTTCTTCTAGATCCATCAAGCCTCTTTTTGTGTACCAACGTCGGAAGAAATCCTTCACTAATCCTCCCTCCATCATTCCACCTGCTTCCACTGGTGTTTCAGGTACTCTCTTAATCTCCCGATGATCTTCCTATTGCCTTACGCAAACCTTCTCATTCATGCACTAAACATCCTATCAGTAATTTTATTTCCTTCCAGCATCTTTCACCGTCTTTAAGGTCTTTTGCAACTTCCATATACTCCTCATTTGTTTCTCGTAATCTGAAGGAAGCTTTGAGTAATCCTAATTGGAAACAAGCTATGATGGAAGAAATGCAAGCCCATGAAGGGGAAAAAACTAGGAGTTAGTTCCTTTCCATGAGGGAAAGCAGTTAGTTCCTTTCCATGAGGGAAAGCGGACTATTGGATGCTCATGAATTTATACAATCAAATAACTTCATGATGGTTCCATTAACATATAAAAGGCTCGTTTAGTTGCCAAGGGATACACACAGATATATGGGTGGATTATTTTGAGACATTTTGTTGCCAAGCTTTAACACTTTCATGTGGTTATTTCTTTGGCTGTAAATTTGTCTTAGCCTTTAATCAAATTGGATGTAAAGAACGCTTTCTTACATGGCGATCTTGAAGGTAGTTTATATGGATCAACCACCAAGTTTTTCTGTGCCATGACTCATATCTTGAGTGTCGTTTGAAGAAGTTATTTATGGTCTCAAGCAGTCCCATTGGGCCTGGTTTGACAAATTTAATCATGCTCTTCTGGACTTTAGGTTTGTTCACAGTCATGCCTATCATTCTATTTTTATCTATCTCTATTCGCTAGTCCATTGGAGCTATAGTTTTGATTGTTTAAATGGATGAAATTGTGTTTTATGAAAATGATAGTACGAGTGTTGTTGCTCTTAAATCCTTCCTCAAGATAAGATTTGAATTAAAGATCTTAGGACTCTTTGTTATTTTCTTGGAATTGAAGTTGCCCGGTCCAAGTCCGAAATTGTTCTATCTCAAAGGAAATATGCTCTTGATCTCTTGTCAGAGCTAGGGTGTAAACTTGTTACTACACCGCCGGATCTTGCTCAGAAAATTGGCAGTTGATGATGCAGAGCTTCTTTCTAACCCTGGTATGTATCGTCAGTTGGTTGGCCGACTCATCTACTTGACTATTACATAGCTTAATCTTTCATATTTTGTGGGTGTTGTCGGTCAATTTATGTTTTGTATTGAATTATTTGTTATCTAAAATCAGCTCCTGGCAAGTTTACGTTTTCAACAGCATGGTCATCTTCAAATTTATGGTTAGTTTGATGTTTGATTGTGCTGGAAGTTTTCATGATTAACGATCAATGTCAAGGTACTGCAATTTGAAAGGCAACATTACCGAGGGCTTGAACCCTGGATCACTCACACACTCTACACTATCTCTACCAGTTCATCTAAGGAGCAGGAGACATTGTGGGTGAAAAATATCACCTGAAAAGATAAGTAGTAGTCAATTATTGCTCAATCCACTGCAAAATGTGAGTATAAGGCGATGGTCCATGCTACATGTCAGCTTATTTGGCTACAAACCCTATTACAGGAACTTGGCTATCCTTCTTCGAGTCTCATTCCATTACGTTATTGATAATCAAGTTGTGATCCACATTGTTGGCAATCTAGTACTCCATGAGCGTACTAACCACATTGAGGTCAATTTTCATTTTATATGGGACAAATTTACTAAGAAGAAGATTGAGATCCCTTTTTGTTCACTCAAGGGACATCTGGACGATGTTCTCACTAAATCTATTAGTCGAGATGCTTTTCATCATATTACTAACAAGTTGGGCATGACCAATATCTATGCTCCAACTTGAGGGGGAGTATAGAGATGGAATATATGTAAATTATGTGCATGAGTGTGTAGGAGACGGAATATAAGTAAATAGTGTGCGTGCGTGTGCATAGTCTTTGGAACTCCTATAGAGTATGTTATATTTTTTTACTCTTAAGCTACTATAAACATGTGTTAGTCGATTTTGGCCTAACACAACATCTCCCTTAAACCTAAAACTCTTCTATCTCTTCTTATTTATCTTCTCTTTCTCCTCTTCTCCCTTTTTCTGTCTCTTACTCTCAGTCTCATCTTTTCTTCTATAAATCCCATGCCAATGGGTAGTATCCTCATCCTCCATAAGCATTTTTATAAAAGAACCATGATATCACAACATTTTCTAAAGGTATTTAGCTTAAACAACCTCATAAAGGACACTAGAATTTTTGTTGATGGCATGAGGATTTAAGATACTCTTCCCGCATGTTTCCACATGTCACTTGTGCTACACATCCAAGCCTCTAACATCGAATGTGGACCAGTGATCCAATATTTTCAATATCCATTGTCCGTACACATGCACCCACCCAATCATCCAACTAACCTGATCTTTAGGCCAGAGCATATGCATGAATCAACGAATGGCACAAATCTTGCAAACTACTCTCCAAACTACCTTTGCGTTTTTCTTTAAGATTTTAGCTGCACAAGGTTTAGGGAATATCTTTCCCAATCAGACGTTTTCAGAAGTCCAATATAATATTTTGAACGAATTCTTTGCTGACGAAATTGAGGTACGGATTACATCTCCCCCTTCAAATCAATGTCACAACGGTTTTCCATTTCTAATTAACATTTCACATGCAAATAAGGACACTAATTGAAGCAGATGGAAATTAGACATTATGAGGCGGAACCCAGTGTTCATCCAGTAGGATATATCAGATGCTATCAATCCTAAAACTACAAATGGCGAATGTATAGATCCATTACAATTGGCGAACGTATAGATACATCGGAACCAATCAAGTAAACAACTGATAGACCACTTCATGGATAGGCAATGGTAAAAGAAATTGCAGTGATGGGCTGCTACTAATAATTCCCTGAAATAGCTGGGACAATGCTCTGATGATGGTGGTGATGGTGGCTGTCTCTGACCATATAAACTAAAGGCATTTTCCTCAACCGTTGCTCTAAGCTTCTCCCAGCTATCCAAAAATGGGTGATGGATCAGATAGTTAATAAAGTATGAACTTTCAATCAGCAGAATTTTTTGGGCTATGGCTCATCCAAGAGAGTCCATTAATTGGACTACAGATCCATCCGGAAGTGCACCAATCAAGGGTTTGTTCTTGTAGGGTTGACAACATTAACTAAATAGACTCAGATTGGATCCTAAACTACCATACAATTCAGCAAATTTGAGTACGTTAATCAGCAGCAGAAATTCAACTCTACCCATATCTTTTTTCTTTTTCTTTTTTTGAAAGGTAACTCTACCCAGATCTTGTGTTGGTCCACCCAATAAACAGACATACAGCCTGGAAAGCAGGAGGATTTTATTCTCACGGAAATCGGTTTCAACCATCAACCATTTTCGGGACCTTGTTAACCAGGAATGGGAGAATACATGGGGAGCTCAACACGCAACTTCTTGCACGATAGCCAACACCAGACTGTGCTTTTGTGGCCATGTCATCTTAATCTTTTTTTGGTTACATGTCATGGTAATATGGCATATAACATGGTGTCACAGGAAAAAAAAATATGGTTATGAACCATTACCTACAGCACTCTTCTCTGGAAGTGGAGGAATAAAAATCCCTTTGTACTTTTCAGAAAGCCGATCTCGCAACCACACAAAATCACTGTAACGACGGATGACAATCTTCTCTTGACCTTGATATTCAGGCAAATTCGTCTGCCAAAAAGTTAATTTCCAAAACACCAAGTATTAGAAACGAATGAGAAGAGGGCTAATCACCTACAACCAGCTGCATGATACCATCCATTTTTTTTTCAATGGCTTCAAACATTATGGTTTCCAATTTAGGCCTTACATAAAAACAAAGGGAAAATTCTTGGAAAAAAAGGTCGTAAAGTTCACCTACAACCATCTGTAGGTGATCAGTTCTCATGAGAATAATGGCCTAATCACACTCCCCATTGCACAGTGAAGATAAACGGGGAAAATTAGAGAGAATTACTGCTAAGATACAAACATGCACCTCAATAACTGACGCTTCGTTAATGGCAAAAAGCTATTAACGAAAAGAGCTGCTTTTGGTCACCTTTACATTGCATCAGCCCAAAAAGAAATGTTCCTGTTTACATGAGCTATGACTGATATTGATATTAATGTGATTTCCACAAACATTCACAGAGCATTGCCAAGATATGCATAAGAGAAGTTCTAAGGCAGTAGCTCAAGGAGAGCTAAGTTGTCTACATGATAAGTTCCATAGTATCAAGGGTCCATTAGCCTTAGCATCACATCCCAAATAGCCGAATAAAGGCCCACACACTGCTTTCGTAAGGAGCATGGCATCTCTAGGGATGCCCGGAAGCCAAGCAATCACTCAAATAAGCAATAGGGGGCTCAGATATGACATTCTCTCACAATTAACCAGTACAAGGTATCCAACATGTAATTGAACTACTGTTGGGGCAAGGCCACAAGGATATGAAAGTGGAAAGAAAGATGAAGAGGATCAATATATGGCTCTAGCCAAATTCAAGACAGCGAGCACAAGGTTGTGTCTTTTGTAACTGTGCAAGGATATGTAAGGATAGAAAACACAGAGCTGCTCTAAGGCAAGATGGTGATAAGTCAATGTATGGCCCTAAACTTTACATGTGTCCAACAAGCTCTCAACCCTGTACTAGGTAAAGTGAGGGTAAGCACAGGTGAGCATGATCCCTGATAAACAAAAGAATAATGCACATTAAGCAGTGAATGAATGCGGCTCCCTAGGCCGCATTTTGAATAGTAAGCGCGGCTCCATACCTAGGATAGTGAGAGTTGATAGATTGAATTGTCTTCTAAATAGTAAACATGCCCGTCTCCTTAGCAGCAAATGTAGGCTCTAAATGTTGCTCACTAAGCAATGAGTATTGGCCAAAGGATAAGGAGCATGATCCATTTGGTGAGGGGAGTGCAGACCATCAAATGATGTGGTGCCCCAATGCAAGAGCATGATTCATTTTATTTGGGAGCACAGACCGTCAAATGATGGGGTGCCCGAGTGTGTGAACCATTTATATGATGGAACACCAATCGATGAGCCACGGGACAATGGAGCAATGATCGATGGGCCGTATGGTGATGGAGAGTTGATCAGTGAGCCGCATGGCAATGGAGCAATGATCAGTGGGCCGCATGATGAAGAACTGGCCATTAGCAAATGTTAGCCCTTGATGGACAGTTGGCCATTAGAGAGAACAAGTATAGCCTATGGTGGACAGCTAGCCATTTGAGTAAACAAGCGTCCTTCAATGATAATAGACGTCATTTGAAGATGACACGTGCAGCTTTTCTTAGTAGCAGGTAGCGTGGTCATATGGTGATGAACGGTCAACATACTCCACTTCCACAAACAGATGCGTGATCATCTGATGATGGACAGGTCGGCATACCACGAGTGCATGGTCACGTAATGATGGACATGGCCCATCCTATGATGAGAGCAGCCCATTCCACGAGAGAGCAGCCAACTCTATGATGAGAGTCGTCCATTCCATGATAGTGTGACCCACACTATGATGAAGGGTGCGGCCACTTGGAATGCATGCAAGAGAAGGTTAAACACCTGGAATACATGCATGAGGGAGCTGGACACTTAGAGTACATGTAAGGGAGGACTAGACAATTGGAATACATGCATGAGAGGGATGGATGTATGGAATGCATGCATGAGAGGTAGACATGGGAATGCATGAGAAGTGGACATGGTAAAAGATGGTTATGATAAAAGATGATTGCCATTGTGGAAGCACGACCATCTCATAGACAGCGCAACCCACTTTGCAGCCCTCTTCATGGACTGTGTGAACGCACTTCAAGGTCAACGCAAGCCACACGTTGGTGAGCCCGAAAGCTCTAGACAGCTTAGCAAAGTTCCAAGAAGAAATTCAAAGGTTAGATAGAATGCGCTAGAACTATCAAAGTGCTAAGAAGGAATCTAAAGGTTCTCCACAAGAACACCTTATGAAGCTCAAAATTAGAGAGAAAGTCCCCAAACGAGGACCCCTGTGGGGTATTTATAAGAAAAAACTGGTAGTTAACAAACACGCGTTGCAACCCGATTAGTCGAACGGTTGTCAGGTGACAACTGTCACGCACTAACGGGCAAGAATGGACATGTCTCAAAAATTAATTGGAAGATCCCGCGGTTTTCTGTCAATCCATGCTCACATATCGGTTGTTTGCGCTATCAGGGTTTTTTTCGTGCGAATAGGCCTTCTGCACTACTCGAAGAAGGTTTAGTGCAGCCACGCAATGCTCAGAGAACGTTGGTACCCCATGCACTGCCCAACAAAGGGTTAATGCAGCCCCACACTTCGAGCATTGTACAGCCTCACAAAGATGCATGTATCTTCCTTGTAATAAATCGAAATCAAGTGATCTTAAACTCATAGGAAAGATATTTTGATAAGCTTTCCAATGAGATAGGAATCACCTTATTTGGAGACTATTTGACATTCAAAGGTGGGGCTAAAGTCCCCAATCTCATGACCTGTGCAACCCGTAGAATCAACCATGCATAGCTTTGGTAAATCGATCAGATCTCCCTTGTTACGCATTAGATTTGTCTTGGGCTCGTTGGAAAAGTAATTTAATATGCTTTCCAATGACCTATAAATCACTTAATTTTGAGACCATTTGGTCTGTAATCATCCAACCTAGAGTCTACCCTCCTCAACATCAGTCCCACTTCAACTCTTGGTTGAGTGTGCAAACACCTTCATATTAGCCATGGCCTTGATGCAACTTGGAAAAGTGATTTTTCCAGTGTGCAGCCTAGCAGCCTTCTAGCACAGCCAAGCTGTGTTAGCGCAACCAAGATGTGATAGCATGGCCAAGCAGCCTATGAACATGGAATGGTAGAAGACTTTAATATCATCCAATAAGAGCTCGACACGTCCATTCTTATCTTTTAGTGCGTGATAGTTGTCACGTAGTAATCATTCAACCAATCGGGTTGCAACACATGTCCGTTAGTTGCCCATCCTTGCCTATAAATACCCCATTAGGGTCCTCATTCGGAGACTCTCTCAATTTTTTATTCCCGAGTTGCTCTCTTGGAGAGCCTTTGGATTCTTACTAGGCACTTTGATAGGCTTTCTAGCACATCCACGTTTACCAACGTAGGGCCCGTGCTGACCCTAAGGCGCGTCCACATAATCCGTGAAGAGGGTCACGCTACCATGAAGTGGTCCACGTTGTCCATGAGATGGTTCACACTTCCACCATGGTAATCATCTTCTATCAAAACCACATTTTACCATGTCCATCTCCCATGCATTACTACGTCCACCTCTCATGCGTGCATTCCATACAACCAGCCTTCTCATTCATGTACTCCAAATGTCCAACCCTCCCTTATATGTATCCAGCTCCCTCATACATGTGTCCCAAGTGTTTAGCCCTCTCATGCATGTATTCCAGGTGGTCGCATTCGCACCCTTCATTATAGGCCGGTTTTCATCATAGGTTTGGCCACGTTCAAAATCATGCGACCAAACACCTGTGGAGTGTATTGACCTTCCATCATCAAATGGCCCCAACCACGCATCCATCTATTGGAGTGGAGTGTGCTGACCATGCATCACCAAATGACCATGGTACCTGCTATCAAGAGAAGTTACACATGTCGTCTTGAAACAGCATTTGTCATCTTCAAACAACACTTGTTATCATTAAAGAACACTTTTTTCATTTGAATATTATTAAAGAACACTTGTTACCTCAAATAACCAGTCATCCACCAAAGGCAACACTTGTTATCTCTAATAGCCAGTTGTCCATTACGGCGTGTTTGGATTTCCAGCACCGCCGTACAGAACTGTATATAGTGCATCGTACAATATACAGCCAACATAATCTGAGTACATGCTGACAAACATGTCAGAACTTCATCGTTTGTTTATCAAATCGCACATCGCTAAATATGCATTCTTGTATACGAAATTGTGTTTGGATTGTGAACTTGTTAACAGATTTACTCCAAGTAATAAATGCATTTTGTGTGTCACATGTGCATATGCGTTCTGTAAATACCGCGAGTCTCATGCAAACAGTTCCTGTGTATGTTTTGCATGAACACGTCCGTGTTATGTCCAACACCACATGAATGTGACCCAGGAGAGTGATGTGGGTGCGGCCTTGACAATGGGACCCACCCAGTACCCAACGACGAGGGCATGTAAATTTTTCCAAGGGCATCCGCACCGTTTACTTCTCCACGGAGGGACGTTGAGGGACATTAAGATGACCATCTGTCTCTTTCTCACCCCAAATAATCTATAGTGTTAGTTAAAATTAAGCACAAATTTTTGGACCTTATAACAGAAATTCAAAACACAATACCCATAATAAACTGACCAAATACAACAAAAAAAAAAAGGGTGTAACATATGTTCGACCAAACTGAAATTGTAAGATTTACAACTGAAAGAGAGAAAACCAAAGAATTGACAAAAGTAATTTACGCCCCCGACATAAACTGAAGTCACAAAAATAAGCTCCAAAACACCACGTAGAACAACAGCATCCCAATCAGTATACGACTTGCAACCTCCACCTTCGAACGTTTGATGTAAATAGTCCCGTACTCCTCTCCTTCTCATTACGAACGAATTTCGGGGATTTGAATATGAGACGTGGCATCATCTCGTTTACAATGAACTAACAAGGCATGTATTCGGGCGGCTCGTGTACATCCTTAGATCGTTCGAAGCCATCCACGTGTAAAAAGAAATTATTACTAGATATGCGTCACTATACAATACGTGTATGAAATCCAAACACGCCCTTAAGGACTAAAACTTGCTAATGGCCAGATCTTCATCATGTGGCTCACAGATCAATACTCCAACATTGTGCAACCCACCAGTCAATGTTTCATCGCCAAGTGGTCCATTGATCCACACACCCCATTATCTAAATGGCTCACACACTCGCTCATGCCATCATCTGATGATCTGCCCTCCCATCATCAAATGGATCATGCTCCTCATACTTTGTCCAGTACTCACTTCTTAGTGAGCAATATTTGGAGGTTGTGTTCGTTGCTAAGGAGATAAGGGCATGTTTACTCTCTAGCAGTGTGGTCATGTGCAATTGCATAAGCGCCTATGCAATCACATATGCCACTTTGGGAGCACATACCGCATATGCATAGTGGCATATGCAGTTTTATGACCATTGGGCATTATGCGGTCACATATAAAAGTATGCGACTGCATGCGCCATAACTATGCGATTACATGATTGTGCAATTATGTGATTATGTGATGGCATATGCGATAAAAATATATATTTTTGGGGGTTGTGTAATAACATATGCGATTGTGTGATCACATATGCGCACAACACCCTCAGGTCGCATACAATCGCTTATGCCATTTAATAATAATGCTATTTAGAAGAGAGCTCAAAACGTCAATGCTCACTGTCCCAGGAATGGAGTTGTGCTTCCTATTCATAATGCAGCCAACAGAGCCGTGTTCGCTCATTGCTTAATGTGCATTATTCTTTTGTTTATCAGGGATCACACTCACATGTGCTTACCCTCACTTTACCCAGTACAGGGTCAAGTAGTTGAACACATGTAAGGCTCGGGGCCATACATTGCATATCACCATCTTGCCTTAGAGCAACTCTATGCTATCTATCCTTACACAAAGTCGCGCTATTATCAAAGGCACAGCCATTTGCTCCCTATCTTGAATCCGGACAGTGCCACGTGCTTAGAGCTGGACAACGAACTGAACCGAGTCGAACATGGGCCAGGTTGGTTTGGTTCAGTTGCTGACTAGGCTGTGTTCGAACAATGTTCGAACAAACATTCGAACAATGGGGCCCTGTTCGTGTTCGGTTCAATCTGGTCCAGCACATGTTCGAACATGTTCGAACATTTTTCATTTTGAACAATTTATTTTTTTCATGTAAAAATATTTTTGTTTTAGTACATTTTTGCAAATTACAAATCACAAGATTTTTAACCAACCAAATCATAAGTCATGACTCTAGACGTGCAGACTGAAGAGTAAAGGGATGACCAGAATTGAACGAAGCAGTAGCTACAGGCATTTACAAATAAGATATTAAGAATATTAAATAATTAAAAAATAGAAAAGAGAAACTGAGCATGAGGTTTCGTTCGAACCTTTGAAGCTGAACGTGTAAACTGACCGGAATGGTAGAATCAGATGGGCGAGCCGCGAGCAGGACTGACGAGTGACGAGCAGAGGGATGACCGAAATGGTGGAATCGATGGGCGAGCGGGACTAATAAGCAGAGGGATGGTCGAACGTCCGACAGGACTGAAGAATGAGCAAAGGATGGCCGGAATCTCGGTCGGTTTAGCGGGCAGACGTGAAAGGGTGGGAGTGGGAATGACGAGCAACAGAAGAGAATGAGGGTGGTAGTGGGAAGGATGAGCAGCAGAGGGAGAAGGATGGCCGGACGGGTTAGGGAGGGTTAGGGTTTCGGTTGTTCTTCAGGCAGGGTAAAATTTTTAGGGCCGGCTGGGGTCGAGTGAAAAATGAGGGTTAAAAAAAAAAACTATTTATACATATGTCATTCGAACTGAATCGAACCAATTCGAATCGGACAACTTTGAATCGGTAAAACGAACCGAATCGAATCAAACAAAGGTCTGTTCGTGTACGGTTCGAAATATTTTCGAACAACCAAAATCAAGTTCGATCAAGTTCATTCCACTTTCGAACCGGTTGTTCGGTTCGTTTTTTTCTAATCGAACCGAGCGAACTGTTCGGTAAATTGTTGTTTGTGTCCAACTCTACACGTGCTAATCTCTTCATCTTTTTTCTGCTTTGATATCCTTGCAGCCCCAACCCAACATCAGTTCAATTACGTGTTGGATACCACATACTAGTTAATTGTGAAGAAAAGTTACATGTGAGGCCCCTATTGTTTATTTGAGTGTTCGCTTGGCTTTCGAGCATCCCTGGAAATATCGCGCTGCCTACCTAAGCAATGAGCGCAACCTCATTTGGATGCATAGGATGTGATGCTAAAGCTAATGGACCCCTGATGCCATAGAACTTATCATGCAGACAATCTAGCTCTCCTTGACCTATTGCCTTAGAATCAAGGGTTATTCCAATGAAATTTAATTACAAATCTATGCCAGATCACAACTTGGAATGTATCTTATACCCAGACTAATAAAACTTAATAACAAAAACATAGTGTGCTTTCTTTCTCTTATGCGTATCTTGGCAATGCTCTGAATGTCTACAGAAATCACATCAATATCAATAACAATTGAAACACAAATAAACAAAAAAGCAATTATATAGTTGATGTATTGATCCCTGGTATTTATTATAGATATCCTTAGTCCTTCCTAAACCGGTTTAGTGATTTCTCGTTGAAACTCTAGTCAGTTTCACAAGAACCATTCTCCATCTCTTACAAATCCAATATTAACTCTTTCCACCACCATTTCCCCATCCTAGACCCTAAATGGTATATATTAAAACACTACATACTATAAAAAAAAAGAGTCAGATTCATCCCCCATCAAGTTCAAAATGTGGTATGCATTAGGAATACATGCAATCTACAATGTCATAATTTCGTTTACCTGCAAATCATTTTCAGCCTAACGGCTATAATTTTGAATTTTTAGTTGCAAATGAAATCCCTCTAAGCAATTTACAGGCTATCCAAAAACAAAAAACTATTACCTGTAAATAGATTACAGCTTAAAACCAAACACAACAGGCTGTAAATGATTTACACCTGCAAATCATTTACCATTTACAAAATTTACAACAATCGTCGTTTGGATGCCTGCAAATGGGGCTAACTGTAAGTGGTTTACAATCCATGTTTGGATGCTGAAAAATGCCTGTAAATCATTAACAGCTTTCAGCCCCGCTTGATTTACAGGCAAAAGGCTGTGATTTCATTTACAGGCTCTCCATTTACATCCTAACGGCTATAAATGCAAAGATGGCTCTCCATTTACAGGACTTAAAGCAAATAACTGTCCAATTTCCAAATGCTACTCATCAGATGCCCATGAACGGCACTCCGATCAAAATGGACGGTCCAGATCGTTGATTAAACTAGCGATAAAACCCTAATGCCGATTCCAAGAGCTTAGAATAATGGGAAAAAAAGCTGGAGGAAAGCACAGAGATTTCTGAATATTTTTAAAATCGAAAAAGGGAAAATAAAAGAATGGAAATGGGAAATTACGATAATAACCTTGGTGATGACCCGGTAGGAGATGTATGCTTGGACGCCATTACCCAATTTGACAGGGTCAGTTACGGAAACTGATAAATATGGCTGTGTTGAAGGAGATCTAGGGCTTTGCAATGACCCTGAAAGGCTTCTCTGCTGCCAAAAAAAAAAAAAAAGATTTCCAACTCAGTCCCTGGATTGTAGCATGCAGATAGGAATGCAAGATGAGAATAAGGATGGCAGTATCGTAATTACCGTCGAAATCATGTCGCTTTTCCTTTCTTTCCTCTTTCAAATGGATCGATGAAGAAGAAGAAACGAAGGAGAGGAGTCTTGGCTTTTAAGAAACACTCGTTTCTTCCTCTCGAGTTCGTTTTGCGTATGTCGCGACGTAGATCTACCATGTGTCGCGAGTAACTGGGCCCACGTGCTGAGATGATCCGATGGTTTGAGCCGTCCATATTATCTTTATAGCCCTTAAGAAGCCACTTACATATTATTACGCTTCAGTGATGATCTTGGAGTTGGATGTGGACATTGAAATCATCCTTTTCATTTTTCAAAATACATGTAGAAATAGTGATGGTCGCGATGCTTGGTTCAGAGCAGATTCTTGGAATCGCTCGTAATCATAGATTCCAAAACACGGACGGTTCTGATCATTGGACCGATTAGCGTATGGGCCCAGGGGGCGGCGAAAAACGCTAGTTACTGAGTCGCGAAGTACGAAACTCAGTGTTATCCGCCAGTGCGCTGTGGTATCCTACAAAAGAATTTTTGCACACAGCCGCCTCACTTTTAGTATATTTGTAAGAACAGCCTCCTTTTAAAATACTTAAAGTAAACCAGTTTAGTTTTTAAAATACGTCCAAAAACCCGCCTCACATTACTTTAAGGGCCCGTTTGGATGGTAAGTTAATTAAGATAAGTTACTTGGTTTCTACTTAATTAGGAAATAAGTATGTTTGGTTAACAACATGCTTATCAACTAAAAAGTAGAAAAGCATGTTTGTTTCCAACATCATTCCTCAAGTCTGCTTGGTCCCTGCACATCCACCATCCATCATTTAGAGCCAACCTTTGGTGTAGGCCCCACTATTAATGTGGGCAGTACATCATGTGGGGCCCACCTTGGATGTGGGCCATTTGCACAATTCTTTATGTAGGGCCCACCTTTGACGTTGGTCATCCATCAAGTGGGCCCACCATCAATATCCACTGCCCATCGTGTGGAGCCACCTTTAATGTGGATCGTCTCAAATGTGGGCCATCTATGTAGGGCCCGCCTTGGATATGGGCCACTCGTCATAGGGCCGACCAATGGTGGACGTGAACGACCACTGTTTCCTGAGGTGTGGTCTATTTGAGATTGGATTATGCTTCATTTTTGGGATGGACTAGCAAGGGTGGACAGTGTGGATTTCATGTGCACAACATGTTGCACCATTACCTAGTGGGCCACTCAAGCTAGTTGGAAAATCAGATAAATGGCATGAGTAAAACACATCTCATTGGGCCAGGGAGGTTTCAACAGTGTCATCATTATAATGGTTGCTTCCTGATGTGGGGTCCACCCGAGGTTTAGATCTGCCTCACATGCTATCCCCACTCACATCCAAACCAGATGGACGATGCGGATTAAATATATCGCAGTGGGCTAGCAAGCTGGATGATCAACTTGGATTGGGTGGTTGCCACGAAAATCTGCACTTTTACAGTTATGGACGAGCACCTCTTGTTTTAGTCGGTGGTGAAAAAGTAAAAAAGCAAAATAAAAATGTTGAAATACCTAACTGATTTTCAACAAATAAGTAATGATCATTATTTATTAACCAAACTAATTTATCTCAAATAAGTTACTTAACTGTTGCCATCAGCAAGAAAAGCAACTTATTTTGTGGTATCCAAACGGTCCTAAGTGACTACCGATTACAGAAAGCAGATGTTTTTTGTTCAAAATAACTTATGTGCCCTTAGCTCATCATTTTTTACAATCATACTATATTCACAATTGACGTAAAACACTAAAACATTAAGAGGAAGTTCCTGCACTGGGAACCTAGGTGGGGCTCACTGTGATGTTTGTGAGAAATATGCCCCATCCATCCATTTTCAGATCTCATTGTAGGACATGAGACAAAAAATGAGCCAAATTGAAGACTCAAGTGGGCCGAAAACGTACGGATTGAATGTCTACAGTTGAAATATTTGTGGGGCCACAAAAGTTTTAAATCAGCTTAATATTTGTTTTTTTTTTTTTCAGTTCACCCAGTAGGAATGGCATTATGAACGGTATGAATGGCATATAAACATCACTGGATGCCTAGGGATATTTCAACGGCATCCGTATAGCGTATGCCGTCAACCTAACGTCACCAAGTTATGTGGGCCCCACCATATTTGTTTTATCCATACGATCCATCCATTTTGGATAATTATTATACGACATAAGAAAAACAATCAAGCATATCAAAGTCTCAGGTAGACTACACCACATGAAAACGATGGTGATTGAACTCCCACCATTAAAAACTTCCCAAGGCCCACTGAAATGTTTGTTTTCCATTCAACATGTTCATAAGATCAAACAAACATCGATTAAGGGAAAATACAAATATCAACTTGATCCAAAACTTATGTACACCCTAAAAAGAATTTAATAGCTGATTACCACTGCTTTTTTTGTAGTATGGTCTACCTGAGGTTTAGGTCTGTTTCATTTTTTAGATTATTCCCTAAAATCAATTTTCAAAATGGTTGGACGGAGTGGATGTAAGGCCAATACATCTAGGTGGCCCCACATTCAGGAGAATGCCGTGTTGGAGGAGACACGAGCCGCACCTAATCCATTTATGTCTCTCTGTCATCTGGCTATGATGTGACATGATGTGAAATGACGTATTTGATCCTAGTACGTGGGGCCCAATGTGATGTTTGGGAGAAATTCACTCTGTTCACCTGTTTTAGAACATCATTTTAAGCATGAGACCAAAAATCAAGGAGATCTGAAACTCAAGTGGACCACACGAGTGGAATAATGGAAAGGGTTGCTTATCGTGCAATACTTATTGGGCTCAACTATGATATTTATAAACCATCCAAATTATTTATAAAGTGGCCAACTATTCATAAGGTTCTTGCTACTATAATGAATTGAAAGAATAAAAATATCAGCCTGATCCGGAACTTCTGCAGCCCCACAAATGTTTAAATGGTGCACATACAATCTCCACCATTTTCTGTTATGTGGCCCACTTGAGTTTTGGATCAGCCTCATTTTTTGCTCATGCCATAAAATAATTTGGAAAAACATGTGAATTTGTTGGATTTCTCATAAACACCATGGTGGACCTTGCCTATCTTCAGATCCAAGAACATTGACCACCCCTTCCTCTTGTTAGTGTCTTAAATGAAGGGTATTTTAGTCTTTTTAATAAAATAGTTTTAAAACTGTATGCAACAGGAACGGCAAGTGACGTTAGGCGGTTATATGCTTAAACCTTTAAAACTTTGAGCGGTTTACTTTAAATATTTTAAAATGAGCCTCTTTCTCACAAATAGACCAACAGATCAGTGGCGATATGTAAAAATCCATTCTACAAAATGCTCCTGACGTACTATGCATCTCTGGGGAGCGGATTAGGTGCGACCCCAGACTCACCTAACATCGTGCGACCCTTACGTGGCACCATATCAGTTCTCCAGCGTGAGTGGGCATCGCACGTGGTACATAGGCGAGTCCGCGAGTCTTCTTCACGAGAATCTCTCCTCTCTTTCTCTCTCTCATTTCTCTCTCCCTCTCGTGCCTCTCTCTCTCTCTCTCTCTCTCTCTCTCTCTCTCATCTGCTCCCTCCCTCCGTCGCAGCCATCAGTGGCGACCATCACCTCTTCACCGCTTGCTTCCTCGTCTAAGACCGCCTTCTTAGAACCCGATCCAGCCGGTCTACCTCGACCCACAATCGCTCTTGCTCTCCCTCTTCTCCATCAACTACTACCGAGTGGCTCGGTGGTGCCCATTCGTCCCTCAAATTCCTCTAAGAGCTCATAAGCATATGAAATTTCATATCTCTCTCTCTCTCTCTCTCTCTCTCTCTCTCTCTAATCAGAAAAAGAAGAAGAAAACCGAGCGGGAGAGACGGTACTGGGCGTTCTATCATAACTAAGGTAGAGGGCGGCTTTGTCTACTGCACACGTGGCATTTCTTTCCATAATGAATTTTACCTTGGTTATGAAAGATCACATTTTCTTTCCATAGAGAAGTGTGGATTTAATATTTGGTCAATTCCAAATTTGAATGTAGACCCTCAATTGGGGATTTGAAAATTTTAGGGCTTCCATATTCGAATGTGGAATCCCATTTCGAAATTTTTTTTATTTTAGAAATTGGGATTTGGAGAGTTTAAGATTTTGGAGATTTTCGAAATTTTGGAGTTTCACCTTGTAGACTCGAATGCGTGGCCTTATAATTGATTTGAGGATTTTATGAATTGCAAAATTTGGATTTTCAGCTTTCAACTTCAAATGTGAAACCCTATGGATGATTTTGGGGTTTGCATCTTTCAGATTTGAAATTTTTTTAGAAGTCCATCATTCTATTATGATAAAATTTGTTAATTTTTAATTTTTGTAGAAAAGCACAACAGTATGTAATGACAGAAACCTCAAATCTTGAAATTAGGCCATGCATTCGAGTCTACAAGGTGAAACTTTTTGGGCTTTCAGATTCGAATGTGAAATCCTATTTTGAAATTTTGTGATTTTAAAGATTGAAAATTTGAGAAGTTCAGGATTTTAGGGCTTTTAAAAATTGGGGAGTTTTACCTTCTAGACTTGAATGTGTAGCTCCATAGCTGATTTGGGGATTTTATTAATTGAGAATTTTTTATTTTCAGCTTTCAACTTTGAATGTAGAACTTCGTAGATGATTTGGGGGTTTGCAGCTTTCAGATTTGGGAATTTTTTTAGAAGTCCACTATCCTATTGTGATAAATTTTATTAATTTTTAATTTTTATCGAAAAACACAATAATCTGTAATGACAGACACCTCAAATCCTGAAACTATATTTTTTTCTCCATTCATCTTTCTAATTATGTATACAATATGGTGGGCCCCACCATGTGAATTGAGAGAATTTCATTACGCCCACTAGTGGTTTAGATTTTCATTTATTAATCTATCCCCTGCTTAAGAATTCATGTAAAATAATTCATATCGTTCCATTTAAATAGTTTGATGCCTTCTACTTTTGAGTGATTTGATGCCATCTACTTTTGATGCTTTTTTACTTTTGAAGGTCAATTGGTGAAATTGATGATAATACCTCGGAAGGTCAAGGATTTCCTCAATTATTTTGAAAGTTAGAGCTTGGTATTAAAATAGATAATCAAGAAGCGAGCAAGCAAGTAGACGATCAAGAAGCAAGTCAAGATGTACCATTCAATACAGATGAGAAGTTAGATGAAGAACCAAAATTAGAAATGGAGTTTACTTCTAATGAAAGTGCATATGAGTTCTACAATAAGTATGCTCGTAAGATAGGGTTCAGTATTCGGAAGTCAACTGTAAAAATAAAATATGATAAGATTATACGTAAGAGGGTGTTTTGTTGTTCTAAACAAGGCAAAAAACGTGACAAGAAACAAATTGATCAACCGAAGGTTGTACGTGCCATTACAAGAACTCAATGTCTAACAAGTATGACGATTAGGCTTCAGATGAATGGGAGATATAGTGTGACTAAGTTTGTGGCCAAACATAACCATGAGGTTGCCACACCAAAGAAGGTGCATATGCTAAGGTCACATAAAGGCTTGACTAATGCTAAAAAAGATGAAGTAAATGCTGCTGATGATTCAGGATTAAAACCTAAAAAAACTCTAGAATTTTCAAGCAGACAATATGGAGGTCGGGAGAATTTGGGTTTCCTACCCATTGATTATAAAAACTATTTACGGAATAAGCGAATGAAAGCAATGGAAAAGGGTGATGCGAGGGCCGTTTTAGAATATTTTCAAAAAATGAAAGTAGAGAATCCCTCTTTTTTTTATTCGATATAAGTAGATGAAGATGATCTGATCACTAACATGTTTTGGGCAGATGGAAAGTCAATAGTGGACTATAGTGTGTTTGGGGATGTGGTTTGCTTTGATACCACGCATAGAATAAATAATTACGGACGACCATTTGCCCCATTTATTGGGGTAAATCATCATAAGCAGACTAATATTTGGTGCGACCTTACTATATGATGAGACAATTGAATCTTTTAAGTGGTTGTTTCAAACCTTTTTGAGTGCAATGTCTGAAAAACAACCAAAGACAATCCTAACAGACCAAGATACTGCAATGGCTAATGCAATAGCTTCAGTGATGCCGGGAACATGTCATCGTCTCTGTATTTGGCATATCTACCAAAATGTCGCCAAGCACCTTAGCCAGGTATTTGCAGGTTCACAAGGTTTGAAATCTGATTTTAATATGGGCGTATATGATTATGAGGTAGAGGAAGAGTTTTTGATTGCGTGGAACAGCATGCTTGAAAAGTATGATTTATGGCAAAACAAGTGGCTACATGATTTGTTTAAACAAAGAGAAAAATGGGCTTTAGTTTATGGAAGAAATACATTCTGTGCCAATATGAAGAGCACGCAACAAAGTGAGAGGATGAATAGCTTGTTGAAAAAATATCTAAATTCTAAGTATGATCTCTTACGTTTCTTTACTCATTACGAACGAGTAATAGCTAAAAGACGATACCAAGAACTCTCTGCTGATTTCAAAACGAGGCAAAGTACCCCAGTAATGTTTCTTGATGTAACGATGTTAAAGGAAGCAGCAAAGGTATACACTCCAGAAGTGTTTGAAATGTTTCAAGACGAGCATAAGAAAATTTTTGTTCCTTCAATTTTTAAATGTGGTGAATTTGGCACGGTTACGGAGTTTCAAATCATTAGTAACAATAAAGATAAAGGACTACTGTTAGATTCGACTCATTAAATAGTACAGTGATGTATAGCTGTAAGAAGTTTGAGTTTGTGGGGATCTTATGCAGTCATGCACTGAAAGTCTAAGATTGTTATAATATAAAGGCGCTTCCTCCCCAGTATATTTTGAAAAGATGGCAAAGAGAAGCGAAGGCAGGTTTTGCTACGAATCATACCGGGTTAGCAATACAAGGTGATCGAAATGTTACTTTAGGTAAGCGATATAATTACTTGTGTCGCAAACTTCTTAAAATTGTTACAATGGCTGGGGAACATGATGAAGTCTTCAAACTAGTTGATAGAAATGCAGAGAAACTTTATGATGAAGCAATGGAATGTATGAAAAACATTAAGAAACCTCCAATAATGTTGTCTAAAGTTGATGATGAAAGTGTTAATATTGAGCATGCATACCTTAAGCCTACTGAAAGTGCAGAAACTGAACGTGCACACTCTGAGCCAACTGGAAGTGTGGATATTCAATGTGCACGCTCTGAGCTGGTTGAAGTTATAATTTCTGAAAGCACACGCCATGCGCCGACTAAAACCCAAGTTACTTTTGTTGATAGTCTAAGTTCACGAACTGCAAGTGGAATTTAATTAAAGAAAACAGTTCGGGGCAATCATCATATCTATAAAAATCTGCTAGATAAAGTTAAGAAGAAAAGATTTCGAACTAAATCAATTCAATCACAAGCTACGGCACGCGAGTGGAGACATGAGAGCTCCTCGAACCAAATCTCGCCACGAAAGGGTCGCACAATATTGGGTGAGTCCAGGGTCGCACTTAATCCACTCCCCTGATTATTGTGGTGTCTGTCATTACAGATTATTGTGTTTTCCGATAAAAATTAAAAATTAATAAAATTTATCACAATAGGACGGTGGACTTTTTAAAAAATTTCCAAATCTGAAAGCTGCAAACTCCCAAATCATCTACGAAGTTTTACATTCGAAGTTGAAAGCTGAAAATAAAAAATTCTCAATTAATAAAATCCCCAAATCAGCTATGGAGCTACATATTCGAGTCTAGAAGGTGAAACTCCCCAATTTCGAAAAGTCATAAAATTTTAAACTTTTCAAATTTTCAATCTCTAAAATCACAAATTTTCAAAATGGGATTTCACATTCTAATCTGGAAGCCCAAAAAGTTTCACCTCGTAGACTCGAATGCGTGGCCCAATTTCAGAATTTGAGGTTTCTATCATTACATATTGTTGTGCTTTTCTACAAAAATTAAAAATTAACAAATTAACAAATTTTATCACAATAGAATGATGGACTTCTAAAAAAGTTTCCAAATCTGAAAGATGTAAACCCCAAAATCATCCACAGGGTTTCACATTCGAAGTTGAAAGCTGAAAATCCAAATTTTGCAATTTATAAAATCCTCAAATCAGTTATAGGGCCACGCATTCGAGTCTACAAGGTGAAACTCCCCAATTTCAAAAATCTCCAAAATCCTAAACTCCCCAAATCCTAATTTCTAAAATAAAAAAATTTCGAAATGGGATTCCACATTCAAATATGGAAGCCCTAAAATTTCCAAATCCCCAATTGAGGGTCTACATTCAAATCTGGAATTGATCAAATATTAAATCCACACTTCTCTATGGAAAGAAAATATGATCTTTCATGACCAAAGTAAAATTTATTATGGAAAGAAAATGTCACGTATGCAGTAGACAAAGCCGCCCTCCACCTTAGTTACGATACAACGCTCAATACCTCTCTCCCACTCGGTTTTCTTCTTCTTTTTTTGATCAGAGAGAGAGAGAGAGAGAGAGAGAGAGAGAAAGAGACGAAATTTCAGATGTTTACAAGCTCTTAGAGGAATCTGAGGGACGAAGGGGCACCACCGAGCCGCTCGGTAGCAGTTGATGGAGAAGAGGGAGAGCGAGAGCGATCGCGAGTCGAGGTAAACCGGCTGGATCGGGTTCGAAGAAGGCGGTCTTGGACGGGGAAGCAAGCGGTGAAAAGGCGATGGTCGCCATTGACGGCTTCGACGACGGGCGGAGGGAGGGAGCAAGAGAGAGAGAGAGAAATGAGAGAGAGAGAGAGAAAGAGAGGAGAGATTCTCGTGAACAAGACTCGCGGACTCGCCTATGTACCACGTGCGATGCCCACTCATACTGGAGAATTGATATGATGCCACATAAGGGTTGCACGATGTTAGGTGAGTCCGGGGTCACACGTAATCCACTCCCCGCATCTCTGAGTACGCTACACTCCTGTGATAGTTCACCATTCTACTATAATGGTGGTGATTCATCCTCTTCGTCATATGTGGTATCATGGAACTCATGTACAGCCATCCAGACCATCCAAATTGTCAGGCACATAGCATTTATCTGAAACTACATGGATCAAGAAATCCTAGCCATTCAATTGATGGCTGGTAGATGGATGGTTTGAAGAAAAATAGTGAATGGTGATCTCGGATGTTTACTTTTATCTTCTCAGCTCAATATAATGTTTTAGTTATGGTCCATCCACAGTTGGGTCATCAGTATGATTGGTATAGGTAATCAATCCCATACGTACAGTTGAAGAATCACGTCTATCTCTAAAATGGTGGTAAACTAGTCCACCCACAGAACGCTGAAGGTCCTCTCATCAGCAAAACCACCGTCAGAATGGGCGCGGATTGTGTGGTGAGGCGCTCACTACCCTTACCGTGGTGTAAAGACTATGTGGGGCCCACCGTGATGTATGTTTTAATACACACGGTCCATCCGATTTTACAAATCATTTTAGGGCATGATACCAAAATCCAAATATATCCAAAACTCAAGTGGACCACACAATGATACCAAATTCAAAATATATCCAAAGCTCAAGTGGACCACACAACATTGGAATGATATACTTCAATTTTGGGATCATGGCATAAAATGAGCTGGTAAAATGGATGGACCGTGTGGATAAAGCACACACGTTACGGTGAAACCCACGTAGTCTTCACACCACCGTAAAGGGTGGTGAGCCCCTCACCACCACAAAATCCGCCTCCGTTTGTAACACGCATGATTTCGTAAACATGGGGACGTGTTTCAATCATCCAAACCGTTCATGTGAAAAGGCCTCACTGTGGATAGTGGACCGCTATAAAGCCTCCTAGACTGGAGAATTTAAACCCATTGATCATGACTTATGGAGCTTTTTCCTTGGCCATCCTTTCGTGGGTCAGTGATCGAAGAGATGGGATCTTCTGTTATTGACGGATTTCAGATTATCCCACATCAACTGTCGCCTTATCAGATCAACGGTTTGGATCACCTAGAAACGGCTCCACATGTACGGAATCATGCACGTAGGAGGAGGTTCTAGCCCCACCCAAGGGCACTCTACCAACACTCTTACACGCAATGCACGTGCCAGCCTGGCATTTCTGTGGGACCCCTTTTCTGTATAGGGAGGGAGATCCACTTTGGAGATGATCTGGTACGAAGATTATTCTAGTGATCAGGTGGGCCATCCATTTACAAAGATCACGGATGATTTAAAAGGACTTGGCAACCGTCCAAATTCATCATAAAAGTGTAGCTGTATTAATTAATATCCAGGCCCATTTTTATGCCATATCATCTTTAGTGGTGAGACCCATCTTGTGAACGGCTCAGATGTCCCAAATAGATGTCATGTTACCACGTGTCTATCTTGTAAAGGTGCATCTGAGAGAGGTGCGTGTGCGGTTACGAAACTTCAGTCGTCACGCACTCGAGTCTATAGAGTGGGGCGGACGCGGCTTTCCCGCTAAAGCGTTTCTCAGGAAGTTCCTGCGCTGGGAACTAGGTGGGGCCCACCGTGATGTTTGTCCGAAATCCATGCCGTTACATCTGTTTTATGAGCTCATTTTAGGACGTATGACCAAAAAATGAACCGTATCCAAGACTCAAGTGGGCCGAAAAAGTGAAAATTTCAACGGTAGGAATTTCCTTGCCCACCTTTTCCTTTAGTGCGGCCCAGTTGAGTCTTGGATTTGGTTCATTTTTTATCCTAAAATGAGCTCACAAAACGGATGGATGGCGTGGATTTCTCACAAACATCATGGTGGGCCCCACCTAAATTTCCAGCGTAGGAATTTCCTGGTAAAGGCTTTCGGAGGAAATCCGCATCCGAGTGGAACCTTATTCGATGGCCCAAACCATTTTCGAATAGTGGTGATCAAGGATAGACGATGATCAAAAGTCTCCTGGATTGGGAGATACAGCCCTTTGATTGCAGGCCCACAAGAACAAAGTTCAGAAATTTAGCCAGAAGTAAATATCAGAGGGATGGGATAAGGCCAGTTCCTCTGCAACGTTTTTTTGAACAAGCTAATCCTACATGTTGATTTGTGGGGCTCACTAAGATATATGTATGACATCCACTCCATCCATAAACTGGACCTTCAACTTCACCTAGTGTCCTCAAGTAGGTGGACTGTTGAAAGATGGATGCCTCAAATTTATGCTGCAACATGGGCCATCGGTCGGTCGACCACCCTGGTCGACGATCACAATAAATCAAAAAATCAAAATTTGTACAGTGAGCTTTTGGACACTCGGGAGATCAATTGACTACCTTGATTGATCGATCAACTGGTGCCATTAATCGATCGACCAATCAATCCACGTTTATGTGGAGTTACGAAGTTTCATACAATTTTGAGCATTTTGTTTCTAGAGTTTAATTTGAGCTTAGTGTTATATAAACACTTGTAATTGTGGAATTAGGTAACTGAGACGTTCTAAGATGACATATTTAAGGTTTTAAGAAAGTTTAGTGAGAGAAAAATCTAGATTTTTCTCTGGAGGCTTGATTCGGGTGAAATTTCATCTTTTTTAACTTTTGATTGATGGTGCATTGATTGTTTTGTGCCGTGTTTTTTTCTACAAAGGTTTTTCATGTAAATTTGAAATATTCCCTTGTGTTGATTTACTTGTGTAATTGCGAATGTGTTGCTTAATTCTCTTATGTGTGTTCCCATTAGTCCCAACATGAACCACCTTGTAAAATCATGCCTCAAATTTCTAAAATCAACTATATTTCCTAATTCAAAGCATTTTAGAGCCCATCATAATGTCTATATGAAATCCACTCCCTGCATCGGTTTCTCCCTCTCATGTTAGACTGGAGCCCAAAATGGAGTTAGAGGACTCAAGTGGGCCACATTGCAAGAAATGGTAACCATGACGTTCGTATGCCATCTAATCTGTTCAGAAGGTCATCTCACCCGTATAAAGAGGAAACATAAACCTCAACTTGGTCCCAAACTTTTGTTGGGTTCAAGTTTTAACGGTGGACGTTCAATCTCTGATTTTCTTATGGTGTGGCCAATTGAGACTTGGATCTAATGCATTTTTGGGCTCTCATGCTGGAGTGGATTTCACATTGAGAGTGCGGTGGGGCCTTAGAGTTTTTGATTGCCCGAACTCCTGGCACAGAAACTTGCGTCCAAAATCATGTGGTGTGGCCCACCTTAGGGTGCGTTTGGTAAAACTTAATTCCACGACTTATCACTAAAAAATGATATTTTCAGTGATTTTAGAAATTCAGACCGTTTGGTAACTAAAAAAATTTAAGTGCTTAATTGGAAAAAGCACTTAAGTGGATTATTTTAAGTCATGCCAACTTGACTTGAAGCTTATAGCTGAATGCAGTAAGTGGTTTCTCTTTAAATTTTTAGATAAAAATTGACAAAAGTATCCCTATTAACATTTAAAAATGACAAGATTACCCTTCTTTATTTACTTTCTCATCCATGAAACCATCCCACGCAAGTACTTGAAGTCACCAAATTTTATAAGCCCCAACATAATGTATGTATTATATCTACATAGTTTATCCATTTGGAGAGATGATTTTAAGGCATGAGCCCAAAAATGAGACAGGTCCAAACCTCAAGTGGACCACACCACTAAAAGCAATGGGGACAATGATGCCCACCATTGAAACCTTACTAGGGCCCACCATGATGTTTATTTACCATCAACCCTGTTCATAAGAACACAAAGACCTGGATTAAGGAAAAACACAAATATTAGCTTGATTCGAAACTTTTGTGGCCATGATAAGTTTTTAATGGTAGTTTTCAGATAAATTACCAAAGAGACTTTTCAGTTCTTATACGTACTTAAATTCAGCACTTTAAGTTTTCAGTACTTAAATTAATTTTCAGGCTTTAATTTTTCAGTTTACCAAATAGCACCTTAGATTTCCAATGGCCTGATTTTTTATGTTTCAATTAATCCTGATGGGACGCATCATAAGAATGGATTGGACGGAGCTTAGGAATGGATTGGATGGAGTATACAAAACCTAGTGGTTCCAAATACATTCATGAAGTTTTTAATGGTGGGATCTCAACCCCAAATTGTTTTGGCATAGTGCTACTTACCTTCACGTTTTGGTATGCCTGATTTTTGGGATAGACGGTTAAAATTTAGGGACTCACCTGATGGACGGAGTGGATGTGGTCCCTACATCACTGTGTGCCCCACACACAACGTTCGTAAAATAAGCTCATTATACTAGAGAAATGCTTTGATGCTCTGGCGAGGTGTGATAGATCATACGCAGGGAGTTAGATATTATCTAGAAATTGCATGCGTGGCGTATAAGTAATTCAAGCGAAACCGTTCAAATTATTGGTACAAGTTTAGATGTATAAAAACCAATATTTACTATTGTTTGAATGTCTATATATTAGATTTCTTTCATTTAATGGACGGTTAAAATGAAAAATATTCTACGGTCTTGTTTCAATAAACAACTGCCCATGAATCAGAGACTAAGATTGTTCAACCAATCTGATTTTCAGATTTTAATTTGGAGAAAGCGGGTCCCACAATATAATCAGTTTAATTTGTTGATATATTACCCCTCTACCATTTCCAAGTGCCTGCATATCAAGCATCGTACGCAACCAGAGTATCAAATAAATCAAGCATCATACAAGTGTTGCAGAGAGGTCGGACTCTAAATGGGATATTCCAATCTAGATCTTCCATCATCCTGTCATGTGGAGCCCATCAGGTCTATGATGTGGATCAAGATGCCATGCATTAAGGCCGTATAATTTCTCTAATCTAAAAGCTATACAGTGCAGTGCGAGAATTCACGTGGTGGACCTCAATGTGGATAAAATCATAATCTGGGATATTGGTTTAACCAGTGGCCTACAGAATTGATTGTTACATGCCTTTATTCTACTCAAAATTATGTCAGGGACCAATCAGCTTTGGTGGGACACCCTGAAAAGTCAACAAGTGTGAGTTTCGCATCATGGCCGATGGGTGGAGGGGCCAACTACATTATTGAGATAAGCATTCTTGTTCTACATGCATGAGTGATACTAGAGGTGGGTAATGATTCGATCCAAGTCGAACATGAACTAAATTGGATCGTTCAGCTACTTGAGTTGGTGTGTTCGAACAAACATTCGAACATGGTGGCTCTGTTCAAACTCGATTTGGTCTGCCCAATTATGTTTGAACATATAAATTTTCGGACAATTTTTACAAGTTCAAACAATCTCATTTTTTTTCACTTGAAAATATTTTTTATACTACTGAATAGTAAATACCGACTTGTTCACAAATTACATATCACAGATGACAAATCACAAGGTTTAGCCACAACTAAATCTTCATTGAACCACACCACAGGAATGACATTATGATGGCATTAAACATCACTGTGGACTCCAGGGAGATTTCAACGGTAGGAATTTCCCTACCACCTTTTCCTTTAGTGCGGCCCACTTGAGTCTTGGATCCAGATCATTTTTTGTCTTACATCCCACAATGATCTCACAAAATGGATGGATGGCATAGATTCCTCACAAACATCATGGTGGACCTCACCAAGATTTCCAGTGCAGGAACTGTGCATAGCTTGTGACGCGAACATTGGTTGGCTCATGGCTGGTGACGCGAACACCTGCCAACAAGTTGGTGTCAAAGCTCTGTGGGCCCCACCATGATGTATTTATTTTATCCACTCCGTCCATCCATTTATACAACTCATTTTAAGGCATTAAACAAAAAATGAGGCAAATACAAAGCTCAAGTGGACAACACCACATGAAACAGTGAGGAGAATGATGTCCACCATTGAAACCTTCACAGGGCCCACAGTCATGTTTATTTGTCATCCAACCTTCTCTCTCTCTCTCTCTCTCTCTCTCTCTCTCAAAGCTCAAGTGGACAACACCACATGAAACAGTGAGGAGAATGATGTCCACCATTGAAACCTTCACAGGGCCCACAGTCATGTTTATTTGTCATCCAACCTTCTCTCTCTCTCTCTCTCTCTCTCTCTCTCTCTCTCTCTCTCTCTACACACACACACACACACACACACACACACACACACCGAGTCGAACGAACGAGTCAGTCAATATTTAAGTCAAGTTCGAGTCGAGTTGAATAGGACTATGATTGAAACCGACTCGAATTTTTTTCGAACACACCCTGCGTGTTCGAACAAAGTTCGAACAAGAAGACTTTATGCTTGAACAGAGTTTTACCGAGTCGATCTGAACGGTTAAACTTGGATCGTGTCCAGCTCTAAGTGATACCAAGGTTCCCAGTGCTCTTTAAATAGTCTTGGACCTTCCTATGGCTTATGACACTGCCCAGCCTCCCGCTCGTCTAGCGAATCATCGGCAAATAGCCACCTCATATTGGATCCTTACTTGTGAGATATTTCGCATTAAAGTTGGTTTCCTTTGTTATTCTCCTTCCGCACCATCAATTTAGAGGTTTGTCTCTAATGTTGGCATGCAAGGAATCCTGGATAAATGACTTCAAACTCTACTTCTAGGCATATTTAAATTTCACTCAGCTAATATTACAGGTGTTACCAGGCAATTGTTAGAGCCCTACAGCCGTCATGGATCCCTATTCATCCTCTTGGGAGATGTCCCTTTTCACCCATGTTGTGCACTCATTCATTATTGCCTCCACTAGCCATGCTAGTATTGCTTTAGGCAACATTCGCGCGACTCTCCAGAAGCTTGTCGTTATCTCTCTGCACTCCCTCATCGCCTTATCACCAAGATTGAGATTGCTAGCCTTCTTTAATGCCTAATCAAGACCGTCGGTTCTCTTTCCCCTGTAGCCCCCCTCTCTCTTTTTCTTCTTTTTTTCTTTTTTTTATGTTTCCGCTCTTTTCGAGGTTGCTTCTTTTTCTTTATTTTTCTTTTCTTAGGGGTTCACCTTGCTTGTTGTATCTTTTCAAGTTTTGCCCTGGGTAAGTAATAAGAGAGTATTCCTCACTTGCTTTCTAAAAAAATGATCTGTGTTAGACTTTGTGCGTTATGAAATAGACCAGCGGAGGGGCACCCGTAAGAGATGCAGGATGAAAGAAGCGAAAAAATAGTTCATGGAATTGCTACTAGCCAAAATATCGGAATCTCTAGTAGGTTGGATATTATATAACCATGATGACTTGAATCAAAATGTAATGTTTAAATTTGAATAACTTCTCGAGTCTTCTAGTAGATTTCAGGTAAAGACGTGGTTATTTAGAATGAATGTGTATGTGCTTCATACCCTATATGAATTTATGGTCTCCATCTCTTAAGATTTTAGGATTAGTTAGGACTACAACTTTGGGTTATTAGTTTTAAGAAAATCAACAGTAAAAAAAATAAAGCAAAACTACAATAGGGAGTTGTATACCAATGAAAATGCATTAATTCAATGAGTCAAAAGCAATGTAAAAGAGCAAAGTAGATGAGTCACTCGTATTAATTGAGGACACAGAGATACAAGCAAAGAATGAAGAACTTTGGCATTTCTTTAAGAGAAGATGATAAGAGCTTTTAGAACCTATTTACGCCTGATATGATCGCATCATGTCTAGCAATTTAGATGATGCAATGTGGTAGTGAAATCTCAATAAGAGACAAAGAAAATATATCTTTTGTTGCCTTGACGGGCGAATGTGATTATAATATAAAAAGTCATAAGTAGCTGAAAATGGATAATCCAGCCGGCCACAACAATGACACACGTGTCGCGCATCCCGCTCATGTGGCAGAGCTGATTGTTTACAACAGTGGTTTCATCGTCGAAAATGGGCATCGGCCGAAACACAATCATGATAAGTGATGGAGTTGAGTGATGCACTATAGCATCTTGTAACAGTAAGGATCGGAGTAACAGTATGTAACACCCCGTACATTTGGTACTCGGGTGTTACTACGGAAACTGTAGCTTGATCACATAAATATGTGCGTGTGTGTGTACATTTGGCCACTACAATCTTAGTCAAAATAATGATAATAATAACCGTAAACTTGTATTTAGACTATTATAGAAGAATATGTAACTGTGATTGGCATTACACCTAGAGCTGGAGGCCATGTTGAGACTCTCGGATTTTTAATCGTCCAAAACGTGTTCAGTATAAATCCAACCACGGGATTTGTTTAATTAGTTAGTTAAATATAAAAGTTTACTTATTGTGGATGTTTAGGTTAGGGATCCGCCTCATCTTTGGTCATGTGTTCATATGGACCTCTAAAATCAAATGAATGGATTAGATTTTATATAAACATCACCATAGGCCCTACACTGTGAATTAAATTAATAATAATAATTGTTATAGTAATAATAATTAAATTAGTATTGGTGGTTAAAGGAAAATTAATAGTAATTTTCGTAATTATTTATCTTAGAATAGACTATACTAGTTATAAGACGCTTTTAACCGTTGATAGTTAGTTTGGAGTAGGTCCAATTGTTAGATTGCGTAAAACACCTTGATCATTGGCCAAATCATTGTGCATGGCCCACTTGTGATTTAAATCTGTCTCATTATTGGACCCATACATCAGCCTGGACCATTCAAGTAGAGTGGACGGACTAGATTTGACTAAATAATGCTGTAGACCCCACTTTGTGGTTGTGCATGTGCACAACTAAGGGTGTACATACTATACACCAGTCGTCAAGGCTGCCGGCCCAACAAATTCCCGAAGAGGGAAGTCTCCCTCTTTTTTTTTAACTCCTTGCCTGAACGGGGTTTTGAATCAACGGACGGCTGCCCATCTGGAGGTCAGTTGTGGCCCACTTGTAGTCTCAGTTGGGTTGATCCAAATCGTCTAATTGATTCAAAGTTGGGACTTTAGCAAAACCTCAGTGGCGATTTTAGTCTCCTTTCATTAGGGAAGATTCAGATTGAGTTTAAAGTTGGGCTGTCCAAATAGGCTTTGTGTTTCCAACAAGCCTGTTTGATGCTCATTGTGTTTATTGAGGCCCACCTTTGGCCAATCCAAGCCGTTCATTGTGCTGTGCTCATGGCCCTTTGTCTAACCATGAGCCACCAGTTACAATAAAATATTCAATCAAAGTCCAGTTATTCATTTGGGTGTTTCCAAAAACGGGATGCCAAGTTGGCAATCCACGTCTGTGAATTTCTAACCCATCCTGTTCGTCCATAACTATCTATAACACTTGTTTTTAGTTGAAACCTAGCCATCCATATTACCTCACACGGATTAATAGCCTGGTATAAATACAATTGGGGTTTTTGCTTCACCCTTTTTGTCTCACCTCCAATTGAATAGAATCCTAGATCTGGGGCAGCTGGGCCCTTCCTTCCATCTCTCCTCCCATCTCAGGCAACCAGAAAACCATCCCCACCGTCAGATCGAGCTGGTCTTCTCAACCACCGGATCAAAAGTAGAAGGTCTGATCTTTAATCTGCCATGGAAGCTCGGGTTGTCTTCTCCGTCAGTTCATATAGCACAATCACACAAGAGAGCTTCATCCCGAGATCTGATCTGCCCACCAGAGGATCCCCTGATAAGCATTCTGATGGGGTTCTAACCGCTGATTGTGATAGGAGTGATGGGGGCTGGTTGTGTGTTGAGTTGAATCGCCAGATCGTGCCTCATTATCTCTACCGACTGAGTTGCTGAGACTGAGTCACCTCAGGTTGGTAAACCTCCATGTGCTGATCCGAGTTTTGCTGCCGAGTCGACTCGGATCGATCCTTTGGGGTGGCTGGTTATATCTTTCAATAGGACTCAATAGGTTAGTTCCTCTACTCAGTTGATTGTTGGTTTGGGTTAGGGGGTTGATGCTTGTCTTCGAGTCACCTCGGGCTAACTCCCGAAATTGCGTCGGGTAGCCTAACACGACACCCTACGCATACGCGTGCGGAAGCTTGAAGAGCAACTAGAATTATGGCTAAACCTATAGGAGAGGGTGATTAGGACCTTTTTTTTTTTAAATCTTTTCGCCTACTTAACAAATTTAACAAATTGAACTACGTAAGCGATAACACTTTGGCTTCCAAGCCTAAGTGGGTCCAATCAAAAGACTAGCATATGATAAAAGCTATAAATAACCTAGTCTAAACAAGCATAGATTAATTAAATGATTAAGCTAATGAATAACCTAATCTATGCTACTCAAATAGACTTGAGTGAGGATGGATCAAGAAGTTCAAGTCTACTTGAGGTAGTGAAAGTACATCTTATGAGTGTGGATGTGCCTATCAAGTGCCTAGCATACATTCCTAACTAAGCATTCATAATTAACAAATTAAACGCAATGCATAAGGAGAAATGTGCTCAAGAACAATCACAAACACAAGGATGTATAGTGGTTCGACTACGTGTCTACTCCACCCCCGGTTCAAGTACTCAACCCCTTTGAGCACACCGGCATTCACTGGAGAGTTTAAATCTGGTTCCTCCCAACCAAGGTGTTTTAACTCTGATCCACCCAACCGGAGAGTTTACAGGTTCCTCCCAACCTACACGTTTGCACCCGTGTTGGTGGCTCCCCCTTGGAGACTTTGTTTTAGGCCTGACTAACGTGCCAAGGAACGGCTGACGTCCCTAGATTTTAGGCCCAACTAATAGGCCAAGGATCAGCTAACGACCCTAGGTCGAGTTTGTCAAACAAACTCTACACTCAACTCCCACAGGGAATTAAGTGGTTGGACTCTTAACAAGACAACCTTACTAGTCGGATTGAGCCCCTTGTTGCGCCATCTTGGGTTGCTTCTTCTCGCTCTCCCGTGCTTGAATCAGCTCCCCTTGTGCTCCCCCGATCGTTGACGCCGTTGCTTTGCCAAGGCTTCAGCTCCATGATTAGCTACCTTGCATGTGATGCTCCATTGGAGATGCCCAAGGTGCTAGGGAATGGTGAAACCTCTACAAATGGTAGGAAATGGGTTTCCTAGAGGAATGCACCTAAATGGACTCCTAGGTAGTGTTTAGACAAAGGATTTAACTATCATCAAGGTGTCTAAACCCTAGGAATCAAGAGGGAACAAGTCCATTCTCAAGATGCCATTAAATGGCCCAAGCTTGTGATGAAAACACAAGGAGAATAACTTGCTTTAGGTTTGGGATAGAGCCTCTAATGATCTCTAGCAATGGTGGCTTCTATCTCCTCAAAATCCCCTCACTTGGCTCAAAAACGAATCCCCCATCTTAAATAGATTTTCTTCCAACGGTCAAGGGCAGATTCGTGCATCTCCGATTGATCAGAAGAAGGTTCGATTGATCGGAGACAAGTCCGATTGATCGAAAATCTATCCAGTGAAGTCTCTGGAAGATATTCCGATTGATCAGAACACTGTCTGATTGATCGGACGGACCCCTTCTGATGGATCGGAAGACTGTCCGATTGATCCGAAATATGTCCAGTGGATTTTCAAGATTGCTGGAAAAATTTCCGATTGATCGGAGCTTCTGTCCGATTGATCGGAGTCCTATCGGAGCCAACGTCCGATTGATCGGAGATCAATCGGAAACTGCTGTTTTGAGCTGTTTTGTTTACAGCAGCTTCCACCTCTTAAATTAGTCTAACTTATCATGTTTTTCATGGAGTTCTAAGACTAATGATGTTGACTAAGGGTATACCTAGTTGGTCCAAGTCATCTAAGAGGTTATGGGTTAGGTTTTGGTCAAGGTTAAGGCACACCAAGGCATCACTTTTACCTGTTTCTTCTTCCTTGATGCAGCAGGGCCACTTTAGTCTTTGGTCTTCATCTTCATTAAGCTCAACCGACACTAGACTCACTGACCTAAAGTAATTGACAAACAAGGTGCACTAGTATGCCACAGAAAAGTGCACTAACAATCTCCCCCTTTGTCAATTACTTACAAAAACCTAACCTACCAAAACAAAATACATGTACAAGAGATTATATTGATATGAAATAAAATACAGGACTCTTGACATGCCTAAACTAAGCAGCTCCTCTTCAGTTTGCTCCCTCATAACCTGTCAATCCCTGCATCACAAAACATAGCAAACTAGTTTTGGTGGGACTTGATCTTTCTCCCCCTTTTTGTCAGCAATTGACAAACTATTCTCTCCCCCTTAATGATGCAACAATTAAGGTTAAGGTAAGAGAAGATAGTATGTCGCAGTTATAACTATAAGCACACGCTAACAAGGAGAGTATAGGGTGCATGATCATATAAAACATGGAGCATGCTAAGGAACATGATTAACAAAAAATGTAACTATCTAATCATAGTTAATCATGCATAATTGGTCATCTATGATATACATTAAGCATTAAAGCTCAAGGGCTTATAGCCCAATCAACCAACCTCCCCTATTGGTATATCAAGACCAATTCTAAGCAAAGATTAGCATACAATGAAGAATAAAACTCAAGATGATTAGCTAATCTAAGCATATTGATAATCTAGCAAGCAAATATATTCATTAAAAGCAAGGCTAAATTATTAAATTTGGGCTAGTGAGGCTTGAATCCTCTGATTTGCCCATAAGTACAAACATGAGGCTGAAATCCTCAGATTTTCCTATAGATCCAAAAAGGCTAAATTCCTCAAGTTCATCAATTTGCTCAAAATGAGGCTAGATCCTCAGATATTCATTTGAGCTCAATATGGTCTCCTAATGTCACCTAACCTAGATCACAACCCCCTTGGGTATGATAAATAGGACCCAACATGCTTGTTGGGAGGGAATTCATCTATCATAGATTTTCTCCCTTAGGTTCATTCCAAGTTGGAGAGCAATGTATGGTAGGGGATATGACAATAGTTCCTACCCTAATTATTGTTGACCTCAACTAATCATTTTACTTATAGTTCAACATGAGGCAACATAGATTCTCCTTTTTGGTTAGACATGATGCTAGTGCTCCGGTATCTGATCTTACTCTAGACGGTTACGTCCTTGAAGAGCAACCCGCTCTGATACCAATTGAAATTGCGTCGGGTAGCCTAACACGACACCCTACGCATACGCGTGCGGAAGCTTGAAGAGCAACTAGAATTATGGCTAAACCTATAGGAGGGGGTGATTAGGACCTTTTTTTTTAAATCTTTTCGCCTACTTAACAAATTTAACAAATTGAACTACGTAAGCGATAACACTTTGGCTTCCAAGCCTAAGTGGGTCCAATCAAAAGACTAGCATATGATAAAAGCTATAAATAACCTAGTCTAAACAAGCATAGATTAATTAAATGATTAAGCTAATGAAGAACCTAATCTATACTACTCAAATAGACTTGAGTGAGGATGGATCAAGAAGTTCAAGTCTACTTGAGGTAGTAAAAGTACATCTTATGAGTGTGGATGTGCCTATCAAGTGCCTAGCATACATTCCTAACTAAGCATTCATAATTAACAAGTTAAACGCAATGCATAAGGAGAAATGTGCTCAAGAATAATCACAAACACAAGGATGTATAGTGGTTCGACTACGTGTCTACTCCACTCCCGGTTCAAGTACTCAACCCCTTTGAGCACACCGGCATTCACTGGGGAGTTTAAATCTGGTTCCTCCCAACCAAGGTGTTTTAACTCTGATCCACCCAACCGGAGAGTTTACAGGTTCCTCCCAACCTACACGTTTGCACCCGTGTTGGTGGCTCCCCCTTGGAGACTTTGTTTTAGGCCCGACTAACGTGCCAAGGAACGGCTGACGTCCCTAGATTTTAGGCCCAACTAATAGGCCAAGGATCGGCTAACGACCCTAGGTCGAGTTTGTCAAACAAACTCTACACTCAACTCCCACAGGGAATTGAGTGGTTGGACTCTTAACAAGACAACCTTACTTGTCGGATTGAGCCCCTTGTTGCGCCATCTTGGGTTGCTTCTTCTCGCTCTCCCATGCTTGAATCAGCTCCCCTTGTGCTCCCCCGATCGTTGACGCCGTTGCTTTGCCAAGGCTTCAGCTCCATGATCAGCTACCTTGCATGTGATGCTCCATTGGAGATGCCCAAGGTGCTAGGGAATGGTGAAACCTCTACAAATGGTAGGAAATGGGTTTCCTAGAGGAATGCACCTAAATGGACTCCTAGGTAGTGTTTAGACAAAGGATTTAACTATCATCAAGGTGTCTAAACCCTAGGAATCAAGAGGGAACAAGTTTATTCTCAAGATGCCATTGAATGGCCCAAGCTTGTGATGAAAACACAAGGAGAATAACTTGCTTTAGGTTTGGGATAGAGCCTCTAATGATCTCTAGCAATGGTGGCTTCTATCTCCTCAAAATCCCCTCATTTGGCTAAAAAATGAATCCCTCATCTTAAATAGATTTTCTTCCAATGGTCAAAAAATGGGCAGATTCGTGCATCTCCGATTGATCGGAAGAAGGTCCGATTGATCGGAGACCTGTCCGATTGATCGGAGACAAGTCCGATTGATCGGAAATCTATCCAGTGAAGTCTCTGGAAGATATTCCGATTGATAGGAACACTGTCCGATTGATCGGACGGACCCCTTCCGATAGATCGGAAGACTGTCCTTCCGATGGAACGGAAGACTGTCCGATTGATCGAAAATATGTCCAGTGGATTTTCAAGGTTGTTGGAAAAATTTTCGATTGATCGGAGCTTCTGTCCGATTGATCGGAGCTTCTGTCCGATTGATCGGAGTCCTATCGGAGCCAACGTCCGATTGATCGGAGATCAATCGAAAACTGCTGTTTTGAGCTGTTTTGTTTATAGCAGCTTCCACCTCTTAAATTAGTCTAACTTATCATGTTTTTCATGGAGTTCTAAGACTAATGATGATGATTAAGGGTATACCTAGTTGGTCGAAGTCATCTAAGAGGTTATGGGTTAGGTTTTGGTTAAGGTTAAGGCACACCAAGGCATCACTTTTACCTGTTTCTTCTTCCTTGATGCAGCAGGGCCACTTTAGTCTTTGGTCTTCATCTTCATTAAGCTCAACCAACACTAGACTCACTGACCTAAGTAATTGACAAACAAGGTGCACTAGTATGCCACAGAAAAGTGCACTAACAACTCCTCGGTTGAACTCAATTAATCATTGAGTTGTAGTGTTTCATATGGCCATTTTTGCTGTGAATGTTGAGGGTGCAACAATACCTGGTACTTGAATAAGGTTTCATCTTGCATCCTCATGATTTTGGGCTACCGAGTTGAGTTAACTGGGTTAACTCGAAAACCATCATCTAGCTCCCTTATTGTACATTTTAAGGCCTTTGGGTAGGTTATTTCAAGCCTGAGTTAGTCTCCTTATAGATGGCCTGTGTTGGGGTTCAGTTTTCACCGAGTCACCAATTAAGTTAACTCGAATTAGATTGAGTTGGCTATTAGGTTTGTGCTTTTCTTTAAGTTTATGAATCCCTAGTTCATTAAGAGTGTAGATCTAGTTGTAAATCTCAGTTTTGAATTTGAGTTGCTTGTAAGGACCCATTTTCCTTAAATTTTGGATTCCATACCGATTTAGATCTCCTGAGTGGTGCTCCAAGGTGAGTTGGCCCACTTGCAAGCAATCTTTTTGTAGTCAATCTGATTAGAAATCAAGTTTATTGATTAAAGATTAATTTGTCATGTTGTAGATAAAGATTCCTCTACATTTTGGAGTAGAGCCAAGTTGTTTGGCTTGATCTTAGTCGATCCTGACTTGAGGAATTTGAGAGATTGTCTACCATTTTCATTTTCTTAGTTGACTTAAGAGAAGAAGTATCTTATTTAGTGTGAGGTTTCTCACCCTTGAAGCTTTCCACTCTTAGTTTATATGTTTCTCTAGTTTCACTACTCGCTTATGATAACTGTCTCATTATGAAATTATTTACTTCCAACCAATTGTCTCGTGATATTCATCATTTGATAGCTATTTTGTAATAATAAGTGTATGAAATTGTTTACATATAAATTTATGATTGTTAATGTAATTTGAAAAATGAAATCATTTTTACATTACTTGAAATTATATTGGAATTTAGGATCCTTCATTGGAGGTGAGGTTCTTCCCTTCAAGCTTCCCATTTATATAATTAGATTGTGTAGTTTTTGTTTAAATACATTTTGCTAGTTGAATTATTTTGTTTATATGTTTCTTTACTTCCATTCTTGCTTACGATAATTGTTTTGTTAATAGAATTTTTTATTTTCAAATAAATGTCTCATGATCATTGTTTTACGATAATTGTTTCATTTTAATAATTGTTTATAGAGTTGTTATATTTCAATTAACCATTGATGATGCAACTTAGGGAATATAATTGTTTCTATATAAATTGGATGGCATTCGAAAGTTTGGTTGTGAAATAATATTTCATATATTTTAGATGTTTGTTGTTTTTCCATTTGGAATAATAGAGTGAAATTTACCTTGTGGTGTCTTTGATTGGACTTGGTGGCCATGTGGCTTTTGTTGGAAAGATTTTCTTGTTGGTGTCCATCAATGGACTTGTTTTGTAGGTGGCTTGGACGAAGAAGAGTATCCTTTTGTTGAAAACTTTGGAACACACACAAAATAGTAGTGTTAATTGTCTAATTGTAGAGAATCATAAAATTGTACTATAGTATATTTTGGTGGACGTCTCATGGGCCGGGATGGTGTTATGGGATGCTATGCCCGAGCCGTCGGCCTATGCTGGGTTACACACCCCCCATAGTGACCGTGAGCTTTTAATTGCTTGTTTTGTAAAGTGGACTAATAAAAGATGATTAATCATACATACATGGCATTTGCGGGTAATGTTGGTGATAAGCCACATTACTGTCGGTTTGATATGCATTGCATTGCGGGTAACATTGGTGACGAGCCATGCTACTGTCGGTTTGAAATTCGCCAGCTGGATGTACATCCCCAGGCTGAAGAACATGTGCATGCTCACATTCATGTAAACAAGATTAAAGTTAGAATGTATGGATTGAATGTTATAATTTGTTGGTAATTGTAATAGGAGTGAATTGTTATATTTGATTGTTTTAAATGTCATTTCTTTTGGAATTATATAAATTACTTATTATGCAATATATTTTTTTTAGTTGGTCTTTACGTAACTGCTATCATGTCTGGTAATTTTGGAGGGTTTTTACCTCACTATGATAGCATTTTAACGCTATCGAACCATAATAGTTGATGCATGTATCTTTGGATGAGAAGTTGAAAGGTGGTGCGACTCAAGTCTACTTGCAGTGTTTCTTTCTTTTGGTTTTTTTAATTGATGTAATATTGAAACAATTGATTTGTATAAGCCCTATGGGCGCCACTTGTGCAGTGTAATATATATTTGGACATTGTATGTTTTAATATGCTTCCATTACGATTTAAAAAAAATATATATCGTAAAGTAGATATTTGAATGTTTACACTCGGGTTTTCAGAGCTCGGGCTCAACACCCGAGTAATAAAAATCGGGGCGTTACACAATAACAATAAGCTTGTTGAGTTTCAGAGTGCACCACACATGTTCATGCAAAAAAAAAAGATAATTATCACCAACAAGAGTGTCAAGAAAGAAACTCTCATTCATGTAACAAGAGCAAAATGTGCATGCAACCAATGGCTAACTTACAACAAATGATAAGCATACCTGGTGTTGATTGATAGGCCATAAATGTCTTCAAGTCCATATGGTTATTTCTACATCATCAAATGTGAAGAGTGGCTACAAAAATCTCTCTCTAGTTACCACTTTAAAATTCTATAAATAGGATAAGCATCAAAGAGCTTTGGGCTCTCATTTACTCAGGACAGATCAAGTTTACAACATAACGGTACCTATCTTATTTTAATTCATCCTAGACTAGGAGTAGTGTAATCTAATGCGTCTATGCTACTACATTAGACCAACTTTAGCACAAGAGTAGTGTAACCCCGTCTGTCTATGCTCCTATGCCAGACCGACTTAAACTAGTAGTATAATTCCCTTCTATCTATGCCAAGCGCTGGATCATAAAGATAATTTTTTTATTCTTTTTCAGTAGTGTAATTTTCCTCATCTATGTGCAAGTTGTTAGACTAAAGAAGAAATCTAGGATTTCACCATTTACGCTATTGTATGGAGCCTTCAATCTGTGCAGAAAATAGGGTAATGTTCGACCGATTGACTACATTGGTCAACGAATCGATCATGCCTGAAATTACAAAGACAAGTCTTTAGACAATTTTGGAGGAGTTTGATCAGGCTCAATTGATCAAAGATATTTGTATTTTGGTGAAAACTCTCTAAAATATTTTTGACAAGTTTGACTGATTGAACTTGTCTGGTCAACCGATCAACTGATAGATTGAAAGCGCGCACAATTTTGCGGTTTTATTTCTAATTTTGATACTATTGTTATATAAGTAGTGTAATCAGGATTCGGGTATTTTAAGCTGTGTTTAAGGGTTGAGAGGGTTTTGGAGAGAGAAAAAGCTAGGGTTTTTCTGTTAGGACTTTGATCCATGTAAGTGATCATTTTCTTGTAACTTCTGATTCATAGTGCATTCATCGCTGTGTGCCGTGGTTTTTTCCCGTAATGATTTTTCCAAATAAATTTGTATGTTCTCTTGGTTGGATTGTGCTTGTGTGATTGTGATTACTTTGTTTGATTCTTTCATGTATGCTTATGTGGTCCCCAACAAGTGTTATTGGAGCTAACATTGGGAAGTAAATAGTATATGATACAATATATTAATGACGTCATGCTTGAAGTTTTATGTAGAGAAGTTCTTTAACAAAAATAATTTTGAACCATAAAAGGTGAAGGTGAAGGACCTTCTAGTTCAACAAAAATTGGAAGATGCAATCTTTGAAAAGTGACCGAAAACTATAAAAGAAGAAGAGTAGAACAAGTTGGATCAAAAGACCAATATATCAATCCAATTGTATCTAACAGATGAGGTCCTCTACAATGTTATGAGAGAGAAGACTGCGATTGATACATGGACGAAGTTAGAGAACATCTATGCGACAAAGTCTCTTGAGAATCGCTTGTATCTGAAAATGCAGTTATTCAATTTGAGGATGATAGAGGGGGTTGACGTTGAGACCCACATCAATGACTTCAATATGCTAGTTTGTAAATTGTTAGATGTGGATGAGGTAATGAAGAATGAAGATCAAGTATGTATTCTATTAAATTCTTTTCTATAATCGTATATTTAATGACTCTTTATGCATCGATAAGACGACCATCAACGTTGAGATTGTTATCTCAGCTCTTCAGTCAAAGAAATGAGAAAGAAAAGCGATGACGTGGACGCTTTTATAGATGCGCTAGTTAGAAGGGAAATTTTTTTTTAGCGGGATAAAGAATCTTTGCAATCTACATATAAATCCAAAGGAAAGTTATAACATGACAACCTTCAGGAGGCCAATGCTAGAATGCTGATGGATAGGTATGGACATGACACCAAACCTCGACCTCTATATCTTTAGAGTTGTTCAACATAAGGTGCAGGTGTTATGGGATAAGCATCGAAAGTCGCTAAAGAAATGAAGAAGTGTATCTTTGTTAGTTATTATGATGGTGTGAATGGATATAGGTTCTATGACCAGGTCATATGGAAAATCATCCTTAGTCATGACATCAAATTTAATGAGGGATCATTGTTCCTTAAGGATGATCACAAGGAGACAGAAAAGTTGGTCGTTGATGTGAAAATAGACAGAGATGAGACACATGATAATACTGAGACGCAGATGGAGGTACATGAGCAGGTGGAGCAACCACCTGTGAGAAATAATCCACCGAAGGGTCGCAAGTTACCAGCCAAATACAGGGATGACTCAAATATTACATTCGCCTTCATTATAAATGAGGGGAATCCATCTACTTTTCAGGAGGCTCTTGATGACATAGATGCAGAAAAATGAAAGGCAGCGATGCATGATTAAATGAATTTTCTGTACAAGAACGAGATATGGAGCTATCGGAGATTCCTTTCGAGTGTAAATCAATCGGGTGCAAGTAAATCTTTAAGAAGAATCATGATAGATACAAGGCAAGATCAGTAGTGAAGGGGTATGCTTAGAGAGAAGGTGTCGACTTCAATAAGAAAATATATACAAAGACATGGAGAGGAGCACGCTATGGTTATCTCAGGCAGAGTGTCTTCATAAGCTATTGGTGAAGTTTATGATGGACAAGGCTAAGTCGATTAGCATACTCCATGCAACTCACTTTCGACTTTCTTCAAAGCAATGTCTTATTACAAATGAAGAAAAAGTAGGTTATGTCTAGTGTGCCTTATTCAAATGCGATTGACAGTTTGATATATGACATGGTTTGTACATGACCAAATATTTCACATGCAGTTGGTGTTGTGAGCGGATACATGTTAAACCATGTCAAGCAACATTGGGAAGAAGTGACAACAACTTGGAATTTTCACCACCCATAGATGACCACTTTCGCCTTATTTCGAAGTTTGGATAGCTTGGATCAGGCTATAATTTGAATAAAATTGGAGACAATTTGTTTGGACTTGTATTGACTTATTTGGACTTTGAGAGGGGTATGTGGTTTATGGTTTCCATGTGTAAAATGATCCTTATGATTGAACATGCTTGGTCATTCTGATGTATAAATTAAGCTACATGTGTTAGGAGATCAATTGCTTACAACTCAAGGATTAATTCAATCTAATTATCGTGTGAATATGCCAACCTCATAAATGACTCTAATGTCCTTATTATTTTACACCACATGGCAAGGTCGTAATGAGATAATATTACTTTGGTATAGGGCTGAAAGTCAAGCGGGTTCAACCCGACCGACCCGACATTGGGTTATGCTCGGGTAGGAAGCATCGGGTTCAGTCTCGGGCTTAGGCTATGCAAATACCAACTTGATAAAATTTCAGTCGAACTCGGGTTGAGGTCTCGAGTTGTCAGACCCAATCCGAACCTGATCTATATATAAGTTACTTATAATTTTATTATACTTTAATTAAGTGACTTTTTAGTTTATATTACTTTAATAAATCAACTTATTAGTTTACATTACTTTTTTTTTCCCCTTTTAAGTAATTTAGTTTTTCAGTTGACTAAACTTGAAATTTTAGAAAGAAAGTTAAAAACCAAGAAATGAGGAAGGAAGAAACCCTAGGTGTAACTTGGAGGATTGAAGGCTTCAAGCCTTGGAGTTGGAGAACAGTATTGCAGACACCCTTTATAGGTTAAGCTCTCTCTCTCTCTCTCTCTCTCTTTGTTTGGCTGCTCGACTTTGACAACAATGTCTCTCTCTCTCTAGCTTGTTTATTTAGAGAAAGTGAAGTTCTTTATGATAAATAACTACATATATAATTAATAAATCCATAGGTACAAAAAATAAAGATGTGTATTAAATATAATAGACTAATACAATAATAAAAATATTAACATGTATCAATTAGACCAACCCGACCGAGCCCGCTTGGGTTGAGAATTCCTAACCCAAGGTTGGGTGTTAGGGTTGACGTATAGGAACCTTGGGTTGGATTAGGGTTGAGCACCAACCTAACCCAACCCAACTCGACCTAAACCGCTCGACTTTCAGCCTTACTTTGGTATGTATCACATGCATATATTTTGATGGGTCAATTCATAATTGGACCACCAAAAGAGTTAAATGAAGATTGTAAATGACCATATAATGGTGATAATGCACAAGAGACTTATCTAAGCGTCAAATTGAACAGTTAGATTTTATTGCGAATTGTTTTCAAAAAATATTAAGGTGTATTTGATTTCTTAATTTCCAGTGTAATTTAAAGTAAATGAGTCATCATTATCTTTTCAGGGTGTTTGGTTAAGAAATAATTACAACATAAAAAATGAGATTCAAACATATATTTAAAGTAAACAAGGTAAAGAAAATTATATTCGTTACATTTTACATGGCAAAATTGGAAAAGCAAACAGACCTTTAATATTGTTATATTAATATTTTTAATGAATTTTGATTGATTATGTTTGTGAAGATAAAATCAATTTATTCTTAAATGTAGATACTGTTTGCATTACTATCAGATTATTAAGATTTATGCCTATACGCATATAGAATCAAAGATGTCAATTGAGTGGGATCAAATTAATAGTTTAGGACAAGAGGTTAGAGATTAAGGTGAGCTGTTTCTAGTTCATTTATGAATTTAGTGCATATAATTCCTTAAGGAAGATTAGTCTCAATGGTCTGATATCAGGATGCACTTGATTGGAGGGTATAGATTAAGTTTCTTATTATGAGTGCGTATAGTAATTGAGTATATATTATTACTATCATAATGTTGGATTTTTAAATGAAAATTAATTTAAAAAATTCACATTTTCAATTTTCTCAATTTATCTCTTGTTAGACATGGGCCCGTGGAGCCCACTTATGGGCAACTACTAGTGGGTGGGTCTAACGCGAGTTTTTCCTCTTTCCTCTTTCTCTTGGTGGTTTGAAGTTGAACTTCAAATTCAATTTTGATTTTAAATTGGATAAGGGTGAGATTGGATGAAACCGGATAACCTTCCGAACTCATCTAAATTTTCTGACACTTTCATACAAAACGAGGAGGTCTCCTCTCATGAAGAGCATCCTGTAATTCCAAGAGTCTAGAGATAGAATAAAGAGGGTGATTATCACATCTTATATGTCTATTTGACTCACCATTATACGATTTAAGACGTAGATCGTAATCCGAGGGCTATCTTAACCGTAGAATAAGATGAGTGATTAAATCTCTCTACTCCTATAGTGGTTAGGCAAATTACTGGACATGCGTTGTTCATCTTCGGACTTTTGCGATGGCTTCAAATTGAGTAAATCGTTGGATCCTACGGGCTTACTCTTTCGGGCCAACTTTCAATAATATCAGAGCAACTCAATAGCAGATCTTCAATGTAACGCTAAACTAATTGAATTGAGGTAAGTAGACCCTTATCATTAAATCTCAAATTTTATTATTTTACCATTAATACTTTTATTTAATAAATATATCAATCATATTATATTTCATTAATCTTTTTTTAATTATATTAGATTCTTTTGAATTATCATGTAAAAGATGATTAATATAAAAAATTAATTATGAAAGTAATCTATTTTCATCTCGTTACTCCTCAATTAATGAATTAAAAAAAAAGAGATCAATATTAATCTATCACCACTAATCCTTGATTAAATAAAATTAAAATAAATCGAAGATTAGGATGTCTTGAGGATTTAGATATGACTAAGAAATGAAGAAATTAGATAGAGAAAGAAAGAAAAAAAAAGAGAGAAAAATTTTTTTTGGGAGAACTAATGTTAGCCGATGTTTGTTTGTGTGACACGCACGATTGCTGCTTCTTATGTGTAGCATCCTAATAAACAATTCATGCATGACACTTAATTTAGAAGCAACAAAATATTAGTTTTTAAGGACATAACCCTAATATATAACATAAAAGATATTTGAGTTTGTTTTTAAATAAGATTAACATGGTGGAGGCCTATAAATATAGTATAGAATTTTGATTTGAGAGAACTCTCTCATCTCATACTCTCTAATCCTTGAGTAATTACTTTTCTCCTAGAAATCTTAGTCTATCAAATTCAAAGATCTTCTAGTATGTAGAGTTTTATTTCCTCTTATGTTAAAGGATTAAAAGTCTTCAGTGGGCTTTTGTTCATTTTTGTGCGTGTTTCTATGCAGTGGAGATGACGATCGTGGTTAAGCATTCAAGGTCATTTTAATCCTGAAAATTTTAAATTAATGTATTTTACAGTGCTTCTACTTACTTACAATTCTTTTAAAAGGTGGCAATCGCTTTAGCCCATCAACACTGGCCATGACTCTTGTCAAGTGACAATAGAGATATAAATCAAAACTAATAAACTCAATAGGTGGACAATAAATATGCATTAATTCATATTATTAATTGTCCATTGGTCTCTACATTATAAGTTGCTTAGGATCCCCTTTTTGGCATAAGTCTATTTTTTATGGCTTACATTTTTCTGTACGTTTAAGATGTTTTAATTAAAGTAGTAGACCGTAGGATATCTTTGGGGGTGATGGGTTGGGCCATTTATAATTGAATCGCCCTCAATCATACTTGGACATCGGCATGAGTTTGAGCCCGAGCCTAAGCCCTCTGGCGAAATTTAGGTGCTAAAAGCCTAGTTCGAGAGTTGAGGACCTTAGGTTTTTTTTTTTTTTTTTTTTTTTTTTTTTAAATCTTTTTTCTTGTTTGTTTTAATTAAAAAAGTCACGTTAGCGTGTACCTTGTGCACCTATAGCCACATGGTGAAACTTTCAGGGTATCCATGTCCACTAGGTGTGTTGCCTCATATTCACCTTCGAATTCAAAAAATCATCACTATCTAGAACTTAGGTAGACCACACCTTAGAAAAAGGTCGGGATGGTATGCCCACCATTAGTTGTGTAGGGTCCATTGGGTTATTTATATCACATCCAATATGATCCCCTAATGTGCTTAATCATGATGAAAGAATTGCAAAAAAAAAAAGTAATCTAAAAGTCAAGTATACCATATCACGTAAATTTAGAGGTTTTTAGGTGTAATTTTACAAGGTGGCCCAATTGAGTGTTGAATCAAACTAATTCTTTAGATCAAGGTCAAATAAGAGGTGTTGTACTTGCTAGATTGGGTGAATTTCATGCACTTAAACTCATTTTCCTATATTAAAAAAAGTGACATTGATAGGTATATAATTGTTCCATATAAAAAAAATTAGTTTTACTTATAATCCATATTCTCCAACTCTTCCTCACGGTGCTTGCATAAGCTATTTAAGCCAAGGAATGTAAAAATTGTGAAAAATAAAATGAGTTCATCTCATTTTAATTATTAATAATTGTTTGTTAGAGATCATGATCTCTAGTACTACTTAATTATTATTAAAACAAACTCATTTCGTATTAGAAATCAAGATCTCATGTAAAAAAAAAAGTACATTAAACTATTCACGTGCTTTCTCAACAAGCCAAATGCATCAATCAAATAAAATTTAATCATTTTTTTTTTTTGTAAATATGAACAAATTTTAGTACTTCTTATGATGGAGAACAAATTAGACATTATGACCTAACCATAGGAACTTAGTGAGGCTCACTATGATGTGTGAGAAATTCACCTTGCTCATCCATTTTATCGGCTCATGTTAGGACCTGACCCCAAAAATCAAGTAGGCCACATGATAGCAAACATTGGAGACTAAACACCCTCCATGAAACATTTGTGGGGGTCACATTAGTTTTGTATCCAGCTAAAGTTGTTCTTTTTTTTGTTCATACAAGTGGGAATGACTTTATGAATAGTAAATACAGCACATAAATATCAAGGTACACCTTAGGAAGGTTTTAATGGTACATAGGCGTGCCTCACCCCACTTTTTCCAAAAAATCATGGTGGGCCCCTTCGAACTGCATAGGGTCGCATGCGTATAGAGCGCTGTGAGTCACAATGCTCTTAATTTTAGTGAAAGACTTGGACAGTCCAGACAATCGATCTAGACCATCCGTTGGTTATAGATACATTTTAAAGGCTGCCAAACAAAATAGACGGATAGGATTATCCGATGCATCTACAAATTGGCCTTATTTTGCATGGGCATTCGTTTTCCAAGCGAAAGATTGGATGCTTATGACGGGTCGATAGAGTTAACTCCGAAGTCAAAACCATAAGTAATCCATGATAAACCCAAATATTTTATATAATCCTGACCTTCCATTTTATAGGCCATTAATTGATGTTTCGTTGATTTTTATATCTTAGCCTTTCAATTACATGCTGCATGTAATGAACGGTTTAGATCAATTGTTCGAGTTGTCCAAGCGTTCCAATGCAAGTACAAGCACTATAACTCATAGTGCTCCGAAGAGCACCGGATCATAATACAAAATTCATGCAATGTTCCCGAATCCCGAGTTCGGTGGGCCCCACGTTCCATGTTTCATAATGTCTGGTATCTGGGTAGGATATGACCGTTGACACGCGTGGATAGTGTCATCCGACACGTGCTATACATTAACTCCAATCCTAGCCGTTGATGGAGCTTAAATTAAAATCAGCCTGATTAGACAATACCATCGCCTTATTATTCAAATTTGGACCATTGAATGATGTCCTTTTATCCGTCCAAAATCAGATAATTTGAACGACCGGAATCTCTGACTCATGGACACTTGTTAGCCGTCCAATAAATGTTGACCGATTTGATAGTCGGATGATCAAATAATTCTAATTTTTTGGTTAATGACACATCTAAACTCAGAACCATAAGTTGAACAGTTTAATTTGACTTACTTGTATGCCACGTATGCAATTTCTAGGTGCTGTGTATCATCTATCACACTCTGCCAGAGTACCAGAGTGTTGCTAGTGGTCTCCATCTCACACTCGGCCGGTTACTCAATACAGCACGTTTTGCAACTTGGCTACGTGGGTGCATTGAACCTCTGTTTCAGGGATGCGGTTCCACCACGGCGCATGTTAGCTAAATCACTTCAACCCATTTCCAGATCCTCGCACCCATTGTTCATGCGCGCCATCCACCACGGCGCACTATACATGACAAAGCCTCGTTGTGTGATCCAGACTGTCCATTCCCTCAGCCAACCAAGGATGGCTCATGGACAGAACTGTCCATCCAGTTCGTAGATTTTGTTAGCCAGTCACAAGCACACCATTTTTATCGTTGGGAATTCCTTTTTCTAGCCGTCCATTTGCATGGGATGTGACTGATTGGATGATTTAGATTGTTCCCTCAGTAGCCAGCCAATCCATGATTGGATCCACCTCCAATAGACGGTCCGAATCACCGGATATTCCCTTGAGGTTATTATCATTCAGGTAGTACAAGCGGGTCATGGTTCATTCATCTAAACCGTTGATTTTGTGGACCACACTGGATATTCCATGTACCGAAAAAGTCTCGTAGATGGTGAACTCCTGGTCCTTAAATAGGCAGACAACAAGTGGACGGGTAATAAATAAAATACAGCAATACTTCAGGTTCAATAAAGAAAAGGCCAGGAATTCAACATCAGAACATTCACATCTGAAATTGCTTTTATGCATGAACAGTCCACGGTGGGGCCCACCATGTCAACCGTTTTGATCATCGAAACATCTGTCTCAATGGAACAAACTTAAAAAACCCGAACGTACTGCAAACAACTCTCAGCCCCACGATGCGAATAATAAGACACGTGGCTTCCACACAGTTGAAATTCATACATATAGTCTCGTATAGAGGTAATCCTGACCATTGGTTGATGGGCCATATCTTAAAAATACCCACAATAGAAAATGACAACCTTAAAAATCTGAGGCCTATTTATAGGCGGTTAAAAAGAGAACGAGAACAAAGATCCAAAATCGGCGTCTGAGATCTTCCAATATAGACGATTCTTGGGGCATGATATATCTAGAGTAGTTACAAACAGATCAACGGTATTGATTATTAATATAGGTCCAATACATATGGAATCAAGTAATCAACGGCCTAGATTTTGGAACCATGGGCCCTACATGTCAGAATTTAAAACACGTCTACACTGCGTAAAAGCTCACGCCGCGCACAATATAATTCCTCGATGCACGGCCACAATCTCGTCCCTTTTTCCGAGAAAAGCTTCGGTACTCCGCCGGAGTGTGATCGATCATACACGGCCGCTTAGAAATTACTTATAAATTACATATAATCATGTTTATCAGTTTTAGATGTACCATGAGCAACGAAGTAAGCTTATTTGGTTATCTGATTATTATTTGTGGACACTCATTGGACGGTTAAAAATGAAAAACATCCAACGGTCCTATTTCGACAATCAAGTGTCCAACAATCAGAGTCTAGGGTTCTTCAAAAAAAAAAAAAAAAGTGATTTCAGGACCGTCTATTTGAATCAGCGGGTTCATAATTTAATCCGTTTTATTTGAGTTAATAATGCCACGTGTACAATTTACAAGCGCCTGTGTGTCAAGTGTCGTACGGGGCCTGAATATCATAAAACTCCTTGTTTCTCGCTTACGGTAGTTAACTGCGGCGCACTTTAGCTTATCCCTCCAAATCCGTCCACCGTTTTCTGCCATCCTAGTTGACTCTCGGTCGTTCATTCACGCCCGCCACGAATCAAATCACAGCCGTAGGCTCCTGGAATTCCCCCCCCATGGCCCCCTCCAAAAGCCTCTCATCCCAGCCGACTTCTGTGGGTCCCACATCGTGATCACCGTCCCACGTCATCCCGAACCCTGCTATGTTCACGCGTGGTCGCACGTGCCAATAAGGCTCACTCATGTGAGATCCAAGCCGTCCATTTCACGAGCCCCACAGTCTTGATTCTTCATCAGTTTGCACTGATCATCTGATATGCTGCACACTCAACAAACATTCAAAAAAAAAAATGGACGGTTGGAATAAGCCGTACAAAGATCTACATTCTAACCACGTTTGTGCTAACGCTGATTTCACACTCAGTGGGGCCTACCCAATAATCACTTTAATTCGCCTACTAGGTCGGCATGTGCGACCATCCCTGCCGCTGTTAATAAAGATGCATGCATTCGCGCGAGTGCGCATACTATTTCTCGATCATCCGCACACTCCCTCTCTTATTTAAGAGAAAAACTTTGATACTCTGAAGATTGTGATGGATGATACACATGCACTTAGTAATTACTTAAGAATTGCACACGTGACATCTAAGTAGTCAATTTAAACCGTCCAAATTACGTTATCTGTTGTAGATTTTCCATATACAAAAAAATTAAGTTTATCTGATTATCTGACTATTAGATTGGTGTGCATTTATTGGACGGTTAAAGATTAAAAATCCAACGGTCCTATTTACACAAAAGGTTAAGATTCTTCAACCTGTCTGATCTTGGTACGTCTACACAAGATTTTATTTGATTTCGTGTATGCCACGTGTACAATTTCTGAGTGCCTGTGTATCAAGCGCCATACATAGCCCGAGTATATCTTATAACTCTTCCTTATTTAAACACTCTCCACAACCACCACTCTCTCACTGCCACACTCCCTGAAAAAAACCCGGCATTTTCTCCAAATGCCGAAGCTCTTCCGAAACGCTACCGAAACTCGCCTGCCCGCTACGTACGGGTAGAACCCGTTACATCCGACATGGAATCGACCGTTACGTCCTCCTCCTCTTCCCCTTTCCGCCACCACAAATCCCCGTCCTCGGGTCGTTTCCTCGGCCTCTTCTCAGAGCCGTCCATCAACTCGGTGGGCCCCACTCCCGGGATCGAGCTCGACGAGGATGATGTCTTCTGGTCCGATGCCAGCTGCTCCGACGCCAGCAGCTCCTCTCGCCGCCCCGAAACCCCGCCGCCCCCTCCGTCGCCCCGCCCTAACGGGGTAGCAAGGTTCCGTCGCCCGCAGAATTTCGGCATCCTCGCCGCGCTGCCTGAGACCGTGGTCCACCGCCACGATCGCGGCCCTTTCGTGCGCCGTCCGATCACGGCGTCGCCGCCTTCGTCCTCGATGATGATCCCGTCGATCCCAAGGCCGCAGTCGCTGGGTCCGTCGGGGAAATTCCACCAGTCGGCGCCCGTCAATGTCCCGATGATCCCGATGGCGGCGGGCAGGAGGGAGGATTCGGAGGGTTTTGAGGAGGGTGACGACAGGGAGGGTGATGATGAGATGCTCCCGCCACACGAGATCGTCGCGAGGGGATCCGCACGGTCGCTGATGACGACATTCTCGGTGCTGGAAGGGAAGGGCCGGACGCTGAAAGGGAGAGATCTGCGGCGGGTGCGGAACGCCGTCTTCCAGAAAACAGGTTTTCTTGATTGAAAAATTTCGGAATTCCCGTTTTGCATTTCTCCTTTTTGGAGTCCATGTCTGTCTCTGGAACTGAAGGTTTTTTCCGATTCCCGTTTTGGATTTTGAATATTCAGTTTGAATCCGGAATGAGAATGTTGCAGTTTAGAATCTCTTTGTTTCTTTCCCTTTTGTTTATAATTTTACACAATTAGGATGGTTGAAACATGGATCGTGGCTGTTGGTTTGGTGGGCCATTTCTTTGGATGGGCACATCCCAAAATCAAGGCCATCGGACTATGGAGTCATCCAATAACTGGATTGTGATTGGGAGGTTAACAGAAAGTTGAAAAAATGAGCAGTGGCCTGCATTCGACCGGCAGCAGAAGTTACATTGACTGGACGATTGGGTTGATCCGATCGATGCAGATTTCAGGATTTGGTCTATCTCTATAGTGGCCCTTGCCAGATCAATGGTCCTGTGTTCGCACATTACATGCTTGCTGTGGTGCGTCTGAGGGAGCTTGTAGGAAGAACTCTTTATAATAATTTCTCTGTGAAAATGCGACGACATGGGAAATGATGTGCAGTGAATGCAATGAGAAGTGAGAAGGCAAACTTGCGGAATGCGTGTGTACCATTTATCACAGGAAATGCCATTGATGTGGGCCATACCAGATGAACTGCCCATATCTCTTACACATGCCAGATTGGAAAGTGTGCTGGGAATCGCCTCTTCAATCTATCCTTGCATAAATTGCCTTGGCTTCAGATATGATAGATGCATGAAAGAGCGACACAAAGTTTGGTAGTTTTGGATTCTGCAATCCCCAAATTGTTAATACGATGGAACTGTTATTTGTTAGAATAAATAACGAAGCCTGGAATTTGTTCCCGGATTTTTTCGGTGCCTCCTTTTTTTTCTTGGAACCTTCTTCTTTGAAGTGTCTACTTCTAGCAAGCTACAAGTAGAGATTCGTGATGCAAGTGACTTATATTCTCTTGTTGCTTCTTTTTAGTTCACTCTTCTTTTGCCACTCCAAGGCTAGTTGACCAATGAGGGCTTTTTGATAGGGGTTTTGCTCAAACAGTTTTCTAGTGGTGGAGTTTCTTCCCTCGATTTCATCAAGAGATCGACTACACAGGAACGAGCCAAATCCGAATGCTATATTGGTTCTATTTTTTCCCATGCTGGGTATGGTATTGGTCCTCTTCAAGTTGCATAAACAGTCTAAACTAAGTTTCACTGGCCAAACTCAATGTCGTGTTTGTTTTGCTTGGAAGTCTGCATAGGGTCAAACATCTAGATGTTAGCTCGCAGAGTATGTTTCTACTGTAAGTGATTGATGGATATGATTCCACCATTGTTTTGATGTTTCTCAATGCTTGAGCCATTTGCATGCTTTGTAGCACTACTTAGGATTTAGGAAAAGCTTGGGTCAATTGAGTAGCACTCCAGGGCAGTGGGCTGTCCTTCGCTTTGTATCCTTTTTTCTTTATAGAAGTGTTATAGTCTTCTATATTATGCCATGCTTTGTAGCCATGCTTTGTTGCCATGCTTTGTAGCCATGCTTTGTAGCAAATGATATCCTTTTTTCTTTATAGAAGTGTTATAGTCTTCTATATTATGCCATTTGACTCATGGTTTATTTCTGGGTGCATGTGCTTGAGTAGTAGAGGCTAGTATGCTAAAGCACCTTGCTTCAGTGGTTCAGCCTCCTAGTTGACTGGCAGTAATGCTGATGAGCCTCATGGAAGTTTGACTTGGCATCAGTTGTAGCGGAAAACCATATGGGCCCTGGCCAAAGAACGCTAGTCAAACACTTTTTATTGTGCCTTTCAAGATTTCAGTATAAACTCCAAAATGAGTGGTACTTTGACATGAAAACTTAAATGGTTTATTATCTTCTCTAAATTTTTGGCAGTGTAGATCTTATGAAGGTAAGGTTTAAATATTGTGTTTAGGATTTTATGACTTAGTTGTAGGATTTCCAATGGGACTGAGATTCCAAAGAGTGTGTTCTTGAACTTTTACATGGATGAGCATTGTTGATGTCGAGTTTTGCACATGATGTGCCTGTTTTATACTTTTTAAAACATTATCTCTTGTCACGCCTGATGTTTTTAGTTGAGCTTTAATCTTTGAGAGGGTTTCAATGAGTCCAGGACTACAGAGAACCATAAGAGTTGAAATTTGTTTACTAGAACTTGTTTTATTTTTATCATCTTTGTGTTTTATCTGAGTATGCTGGATTGGTTGTAAACTGTAACTGTTTTAATATTTTGCTATCTTTTACATGCAGGTTGGCATTACATTGTGAAAGTTTTCTTCTTAAAAGTACAATTACATTGTGAAAGTTCTATTTATTTATTTATTTAATTTTTTTATTATTACATTATGTAAGCATTGTCATAGAAAATGAGGATTCTCACTCAAAACTAGGTGAAAAATATGCTGAAGCCTGGCTGGGTTACACGACTGAAGTGAATCAAGTGATCCTATTTGGGCATCATAGTCTAGTTGGTATCAATCAATGAATGGAAATGACACTTACATTATTGCCTCTGCTGAGGAAAGTAAGAAATACCAACTGGGTATTTTTATGTTGTCGGTATGACCCGAAGCATCCTGTCGACATTGGGAACCGAGAAGTTTCCATCTTACATCCCAAGCCACATTCAAGATGAGAGTGGGACCTTCCCATTCTTGCATTGATGATCGACGATGGTGCATCCTGTTAACCTTGGTAACTAGGAACACCCAAATGTAGCCTCAGTTTGTGTTGGGTGCTAGGAACGCCTTAACTTCTCCACTAAACAAAGTAGTAACGCATGCAAGCGGCCACTGTGTAATGCAGGAGACATGGACTGAATTGAATTTTTTGAAGGGAACCCTTTTGAAGTTCTTTTATCCTATCAAAACATGCAGTGCATTAACCAATTTCAAGAGTAGCCTTAATGAGAGTAGTCCTACCTGTAAATGGGTATGTTTTTCACATCGCAAAGTGCTTTCAATAAGTTCAACCATTGAAACCCATAAAGCTAATGACAATACTTAATCAAGATAAAGATAGTAAAAGGGGAGTCCCTTTGACACCTTAAAATATCAGTGTGAGATGCCAACCTGTTATCCTCCGCCCCAATGCCTGCTAGCACATTCTTTCTTAAGTTGACCCATTAAACCCAAAACTGATTCAAAACATCTAAGGATGCCTTTAAGGTTTTGGACTTGAGTAGCGCTAACATCATGAAAGCTAGATGATCATTGCAACTTGAAGATGTGAGATTATCAGTCCTTTGTCTCCCACAATAAAACCCTCAAAAAGGCCAATCTGCACGGCCCTTTCTAACCTCCTACTTGATGCCTCATCAATGCTTGCAAACTAAGGTTTTAAGTATATAGCATTTATCTCCTTGCTCATGCAACACCTCGAAGAAAATTCACTGATTAGAAATAAAGTATCTAAGGCTCGGCTGGCCTATTTTTCTCAATTCAAATCAAGAGCTGCCTTCTTTGCGCTTTTTCTACATTTCCTCATACCTTTTTAGGCTGATCTAGGTTTGGGATTGACAAGCTCTGGATGAAGGTAGTAGAGAGAGATCTTCTTATGATCAATGCTTTTCTCCTTGAATCCATGTACTTTTGGAAAAATATTTTCTTCTTCTTCTTCTTCTTCTTTTTTTAAAGGTAACAGTACTGGGGATTGAACCCTGGATCACTCGCACACACTACACTCTCTACCAGCTCATCTAATGAGTGGGAGTATGTGGATAAATTACAAAGCCTGCAAAACCAGATTAGCAAAGGAAATAATTCTCATACAAAATTACAAAGCCTATCATTTCATTCGTAGCAAAATCCGGGAACTGAAAACCAAATAGCTTTCTAGGAGTGAATCAGACTTTTTTTACTCCTCTTTCGTTGTCAAATATATTCATATTCATTCCTCAATCTATGTATATTTCAATTCCTGAAAAGAAGTTGGATGTTATTTAGGAGTGCAGGCTTAGTCTCTTTCAAGCTGCCACACATCGAAGTTAGCGATTGGATGGGTAGGACTAGGGGTGTAACTTGGGTGGGTTAGGTTGGGTTGAGGCCTTGAGGGTCAACCAGAGCCCAATCAGACCTGAAGAGGACCCAACCTGATCCAAATTCCAACCCTAGGTGCCCAACCCGAACTCCTCTACACTTGACCCAGCCTCAACTCAACCCGACCCAACCCAATGCAACCCAAATACGGGATTATTTCCAACCTGACCTGCATTTGCTCAACCCAAACCCAACTCGAATTCAAATTGCATTGGCATTAACTCAACCTGAGGACCTTGACAACCTGACCTAACCCAACCTGAACTTGGGTTGGGTTTTGTCGTGTTCAGGTTGACCTGAACCCAAGTTTCAGCCCTAGGTAGGATGGTGGTGAGAGAAGAGTCAGGTTCGATCTTCTGTTGGATTGATGGGATGATAGGGAATGGGAGGTGGTTTGATGGTGCTGCTACTATTCTCCTCTGTTGCCATTTGATGGTTGGATTGCTACATCTCAAAACAAATATTGAGCTATCTAATCTGGCTACTGTTTAGAAAGGTTACATGGATAGAATATCAAAGGTTAGTAACTCTCAATGCGGAAGGTATTTAACTAAACATATGGGAGACACACGTGCTCGATTCAAGGTTCAGTAAAATAATGTATTTAAAATACCTATGGAAGATCTCCTTGCACTTTAGCCTACTAAAGTAGAACCAAGTGGTATTTCAACAAAGAGAAATGATCACATACAGCTGATTTTATGTGATTGATTTGCTCATATGTGGGCCCCAGATGATCATACATGTGAGACCCATTTTCTCACGCATAATAGCTTAGAATTAGTGTTTTTTTTTTTTTTTTTTTGAATTTCCTTTAAGCCTTGTAATGACCAAGATACTCTTGCTCAAGTAAAATAAGCAAGGGTATTTTAGTCTTTCATTAGCATTAGGGTTTTCTTTCCTTCTTAGCAATTAAAAATGAGACTTTTCAGGAGTAGATTTATTGTGTTGTTTTTGAGAATAGTTCTTCTCCTTCTTCCTTTTTTATTCCCTCCCGAGAATGTATTCATCATCTTGCATTTCAGCATTTGTTGCATTGAAGGGGCATGTTTTGCTATTGATCTTAGTTTGTTGCTAGATCTTTTGTCATCCAATTGCCTCCGGTGCTTCCGGTTGAATTAGTGATCAAAGTATTGTCACCTTTAAATTCAAAAGAATTCTCAAGTTTGTTATGGAATCCTTTTGAATTTAAAAATAAGTTTCTGAGTTCCAATAGATAGACTAGTATGTGATAATTTGTCGTTAACTAATAGGGACCATTGGGAGCATGAGGCCCTTGATTTTACATATGGAAATTCATCCAGGCAATAGACTTGGTATTGTTTTCCAATTTTCATAGTCTTCTTCTCCTTCTCATCCCTCCTCCTCCCTCCTCCTCCCTCCTCCTCCTCCTTTTGCTTCTTCTTTTGCTTCTCCTTCTTCTCCTGCTTCTCCTCCTCCTCGTCCTCCTTTATTTTTTTAAAATTTTGTCGGTTTTTATATAATTTTCAGTTTTTAAAATTTTTTTTTTTTGGTAGAATATTTTGAGTGTTGATTGTTCAAATACATGTATGGAGTTTAGATCCACACATGTATGCACTAAATCAATGTTTTCATCTCTTTTTTGGTAATTTTAAAATATTTTTTCCTCAAATTTTTTGAGGGAAATGATGTCAAATACGTAGGGATGTGCATTAGTGGGAGGAATTCCAAGGAGTGCATGAATTTCAACCTGTTTTGGAGGCATTTAAGTGGAGAGCAGATTAGGTGAGACCCCGGTCTCGCCTAAGACGGTGCGTCCCTTACCGTGGGGTTACCGTGGGGCCCGCCTTGATGTATGTATTATGTATCCACTCCGTTCATCCGTTTTTTCAGATTATCTATAGGGCATTATCCCAAAAATGAAGTAGAGACAAATATCAGGTGGACCATACCATAAGAAACAATGCTGATTGACCATCCTTCCATTAAAAACTTTTTAGGACTCACCTTCATGTTTCCGTACTGTTTATTTACCATCCAATCTGTTGATAAGGTCACATGAGCCTGGATGAAGGGAAAAAACAACTATCAGCTTCATCCAAAACTTATGTAGCCCATTAATGGTCAATCACGACTTTTTCCTATGTTATGGTCCACCTGATGATTGGATCTGCTTCCTTTTTTGTATAATCCCCTAAAATGATCTGGAAAAATGGATGGACGGCGTGGATACATAATAAATACATCAAGGTGGGCCCCACGGTAACCCACGGTAAGGGCCGCACCGTCCTGGGTGAGCCTGGGGTCTCACCTAATCCGCTCTCATTTAAGTGGTCGTAAAGCAGCCCAATGTTATTCATTCGAATTTGATTTTAGTATTTTTCTCAAATTTTTTGAAGGAAATGGCGTCAAATGGTTAGGATATGCATTAGTAGTATTGTATGAATTTTGGGCCGTTTTGGGGTTGTTTGAATGTTCCCAAATCAACCCAGCACTATTCATCCGAATTTAATTTGTAAAATTTTCTTCAAATTTATGTTAGATAATTAATATTAAATATTTAGTATATTTAATGTAGGAGTTTTGAAGTGAGTCTAAACCTCTTAGGTTAATGTTATCTTTTGGCAGCCTGAGACAACATTCTTACCTAATAATTTACCCATTTCACCATCATAAACATATTCAAAACTAGAAAAGAGCACATATTTGGAATCATCTCATTTTTTGGTATTTTTGTAGTATTTTTTTCTTCACATTTTTTTCCTACTGTTATGGGGCTGTAATATAACTGTTCATTGGCTAATCGTTACACTGGCTGTTACCATTATTGAATACCTTGGGTACACTATCTATCTTCCCAGAAAAAAGGTAGTATATCAATGTATATTACAAGCAAAGGTTGCTGGTTGTATGAGTAAAAACACCTCCAAAGCATATCTTGAAGTAACCTAAAAAACTGGCTAGGAATGTGTAATTGTGAACAAGCTTAACTAAAAATGCTGTTGTTCTTCAATGGCCTGGGTTCTCATGGGAATGATGTGGTTATGATTCTCAAATCTAGATGCTGCTCCTTGAGTGTAAGATTTTTTAGGATTATGATTTCTAAACCCTAGGAGGGGTTGCCACTTGTGGTTTGCTTCCAGCTTCATCCATCCCATCCCATTCATAAAAGGTCGAAATTCTCAAACATTTTCAGGGTTATCTGCAAAAAAGAAAGAAAAAAAAAGAATGAAAGAAGAAAGGGTGCAATCGGGTCGAGAGGTTATACTCAATGCTACTCTTTTGTTTTGTTTTGTTTTTTTTTTTTTTTAAGTCGAACCAATTTTTATTGATGTTAGGTTACTGTCATAACCTTCTATTATGTTTCTTGTATGTTTTCTATGCAATTGCCTAGATTATTCAATTAGCAATTGTATAAATCATAGTTCTAAAACTCGGTGGGTCAACTTGAAACTCGTCCGAGTCAACTCGACTCGATGGGATATCGAGCTGAGTCACATGGAAACTTGCTGACTGGCGTGACTCAATCGGATCTTGACAAGAATGATTGAGTCGGCTGGAGAACTTATCTGACTCAATTCAACTTGGCATGACTTGCCCAGTCAGCTGGATTTTTGTTGTGAAACTAAGAAGTGTTTTATGCACAAGGCGGAGCGGTGACTTCATTTATCAGAAGTATGCTACCACTGCACTAAAATGCACAGCTGTGTTGTGTTTGGGTATTTTAGTTCTTTTACTTGTTTCAAACAATTTTAAATTCATTAAACAATTTAAATCTAATTATTAAATATCAAGTTGAGCTGATTAAAGACTCGGTCGAGTCTTCGAGTTGACCCAACTCAGTTAGACTGTCCAAATCAAGATTTTGAGTTTTTGAACTATGGTATAAAGTTGTATTCCCCTACATAATTGTGTTAGCATTGTTCTACACAATTGAAAAATCTTAGTGCAAGTCATGGTAGTCTGTCCCACATTTGGGGCATAGGAAGTATACGATCCTCGATTGAGGGTTGACATGATGGGCCCATAGTGGATGGGCCATGACCTGGAATCTCCCATTGAATGTCTTATCTGTCCATCCTTTGGCCTCTTCTCTCCAGTTGAATGTTGATTGATCATTGCTGCTTTTCTTTATATTAACCATCTAATTTTCAGGCTGCCAATAGGAAGAATGGTATTTTGTCATGTGAAGAAGATTTTTTTTCTTTTTTACCATGTTGGCCCATCTGGACAACGGTTAGGATCATTGAACCATTGGCCCACAGGTCAGGCTAGAGCTCAGGTCTTTTTTTTTCCTATGATATGTCATTTTAATCCTCAAGCAGCCCATCTATCCCAAGTGTAGACTATTGGTTTCATCCTCTAAAATGTTTGTTTCTGTACATGTGTGGCCCACTTGATCAACGGATAGATGAGGAAAATTCTAGTACTATACAGGGATTTTATCAATTTTCTCTCTGGGCCAGGTCCTGAACACAGGCTCATCCTTGGGTCTAAAGGATTGGCCTGGCCTGGCCCGGCCCAAACCTTAGTTCATTGCCTCTCCTGTGTATGGTGTCATGCCTATTTTAGAGTAGCAAGTGATTCTAAGAAATTATAATGCGGCTAATGCCTGTGTAAAAGGTGGAAATCACGTGCTGTTCTCTTAGTTTTTTAGGAAGCGTCCAAATTGAAAGAGTAACTGTGGCCCACCATTTTATATGATCGACATCATATTTAAATTTATATTATCGATCGTGTGATAGAAATTGAAAGTGGACCACGAGTGTGAAATTTGCACGTGATGGTCAATTACAAGGACAATGACTTTACCAACTGGACAATTACGAATAGATTCACGTGGCTCGCATGTGTATGCTGAATGGCTACAATCAAGTGGAGCACACGTCTATATTGGACCAAATGGTTAGATTGGCCTGTACCTGATCACGTGGACCACATACGATCGCGTGGAATGTTAGGTTATATTCAGGAGCCTCTTGGGTGCTGCACATGAAATACAATTAGTTCGAATCAAACGTCAAAATTAAACTATCCTATACAGAAAATGGTGTGAAGAGATAATGAAAAACTTATTAAATATCGTTTTTTTTTTCTTTTATTGAATAATTTATAATAATGCCTTAACTCTTAATTATACCACTAATAAAGAAAAAAAAAAATACTGATTCATAATTATTAAAAATAATAAAATTCTAATACTAATAAAACTTATCCAATATCTAGTTTGCTAAAATAGAAAGCCTAGATAAATAAGTATGATAAGAATTAGAATTATTAAAAATAGTAATTTTTTTATTATATAATTTTATTTTTTTAGCTGTGAAATGGATTAACACAACCTATTTTGTGAGCTGGTTTACATTGGATGGCCTGTTATGATAAAGATTGATAGGTTTGTGCATCCTGTAATGATGCTCGAATCAAAAGTTATGGTCAATTTTCATTTGCCCTTCTTTTGGTCTAGTCATGCTAAGAATGTACTTGTGTCACGTATTATATTAAAAATTATGTTTATTTAATTGAGGTTTTCTTTAAAAATTCTTTAGAATATATGATATTCTCGTGACGATGCTTTGAGGTTATCAAAACATTTTTTTTTACTCTAGGGATAGAAGTCAAGAGGTTTAATTTATCCTTGATAGAGACTCCATGCAAGACAAAAACCTTCCCCTCCATGCTCACACTCATTATTGAAGGCATGGGAAATATGTGGGCTCCACTATTATGTATTTTCAAAATCCACTTTTACCACCAGTTGGGTGATCCACTTTTAAGTGTAGGGATAAAAAAACCATCTTATTTTTATTTAGATGGATTATATGATTGGAAATAATGTACATGATGACACTTACATTCCAAACTATTTCCCTCGGTCTGGCTCACTTAATCACAAATTGTCCTATTTTTGGGCCTCAGTACTAAATTTTTGTAAATTATCACAGTCGGCTTGTAAAAAATTAATGGTGGACCTCTCTTCTAATTGTTTCTTTTGGTATGGCCCATTTGAATAATAGGTTAGCCTGATCATTGATCATAATACAAATGGTCTGATCATTGATCTAAACCCTTCATCACAGTGTCACCCTTAATCACCATCATGATTAAAAATAACTCTTTGAGATGATTCTAACTGTTCATTCAATGACACCGTCCATCATGACTTCCCTCCTTGATTGCTGTCACAGTAAAAAAAAAAAAAAAAAAAACAATTTTGTCGAGTGATCCTACTAAAGTGAATGATCCAAACGGTCCATTCAATGGTTAGAAAATGAACGGTGCATACTGATCATACCAGTCCATCATGTGAATCCTGCCCTTATTGCCCCTATAAAAACTCACTACTGTATAATGTGATATGAACCGTCAATTCAATGCCTTGGGAAATAAAAGGTTCATATTTTCATTCTACAAATCTATATGCGGTAGAATCATGTGGTCGCACCCTTGATTGATCCTCTAGAAACACGCGTCTGTAGAATGATCTGAACCGTCCATTCAATGCTTACAAAATTATAAATTCATATTTTCATACTACAAATGGTCCAATGATTCATCTATAGACCATACAATCATGTAATCACACCCTTGAATACCCTTCTAAAAACTCATTTCTGTAAAAATGATCTGAACCGTCCATTCAATGCTTAGGGAAATATAGGGTTCATAAATGGCTCAATAATTAATCTATTGACCATACAATCATGTGGTCACACCTTTGATTGCCCATCCCTTTTAGAAAATCACTTTGGTTAGATGATGCTAATCTTCCAATAAATGCGCAGAAAAATGGAAGGCCGTATTGATCATGCTGCAAATGTGGCCCACTGATCATATGAAAAAGGAAGGCCATATTCATCCATGCCATGCTATGAAATGGTAGACCATACTGATCATTGATCTGTAGCGTACATCATGTGGGGTCTCATCCTTGATTGCCCATACCTTCAAAAAAATAAAAATAAAATAATAATAATAATTTTGATCGAATGATTCTTGCAATCCAATGAATGGCTATGAAAATGGACGGTCCACATTGATCATACAAAAACATTTTTTTGAATTCTTCTAAACATCTATAATGTGAATTCCACCTTCAGTTGGCTAGGCACACGGTGCTACTAAAAGCTGTGGGCCTTGCTGTATGTGTTTTATCACGCCGTCCACCTATTTTGCCAGCTCAGTTTAGGGCATGACCCAAAAAATGAGGCAGATCCACGTCTCAGGTGGACCACACTTTAGGAAACAGTGGTGATTGAATGGCCACCGTTAAAAATTCATTGGGGGTTTGTAAACGTTTTCTTTTTGACCGGCCTAAGACTAAAGGGGTGTTTGGGGCATGGTATTAGATAAGATTAGGTGGGATAGAATTGCATTTAGTTCCGTGCAAATTTCATATGATAGTTTGGGGGAGGATGGGAGGCTTGGGATTAGGTGGGATGAAATTGCACTTGATCCCATGTGGGATTTTGGTGGGATTTTGAAATCCCACACATGTGGGCCCACATTGATGCATGTGTTTTATCCATGCCGCCTATCCATATAAGTCCTTTATACATGACGTTACAGTTATATATATGTTCAAGTGATGGACATCCGTTGTAAATTTGGTCCGTTGATTGCAATTCCATGGTCCACTAAACTGGATTTTGCTTAATCTAATGATTTTCCCATGGTAAGTATTTGATCCCAAACATGAGATTGGATATGAAAATACCATTGGATTACCATACATGTAATCATTGTGCAATAAATGAAGTTAATCCCACTTAATACCATTCCAACCCTTCTGATAACATGCGCCAGACATACCCTACAAAAGAGAAGCCCTTTCTCACCATGCCTAGAGTCTGCATCTTAGTGTCAAATCATCACATTGGACGGCGCAAATTAGGTGTTACCCCGGAATTAGTGGGTGTTAGCCTAACCGTGTGGGCCCCCCCCCCCCCCCCCCCCCCCCCACACACACACTCACTCTCTCTGGCTATATGTTTTTTCATATCATTTTAGGATGTGATCCAAAACACTAAGAATATCCAAATCTCAGGTGGACTATACCACTAGAAATAGTGATGAATAATCATTAAAAACGTTTTATGGGCCACAAAAGTTTTGGATCAATCTGATTTTTTTTTTCCCCTTGATCAAGACCTTATTGACATTATCAAGAGCTTGGATTGCAAATAAACATTACCAAAACCTTACGGTGGGCTCTTTGGAATTTTTAATGGTGGGGCACTCAATCACACTGTTTTTAGTGGTATGGTCCACTTGATATTTTTTTTCATACACTGTTGGTGTGTGCTAACAGTGGGATGTGTGAACTAATCCTCCTCCCCCCCCCCCCCCCAAAAAAAAAAAAAAAAAAAAAACCCCTAAAATGAGATTGCAAAATGAATGGATGGTGGGGATAAAACATATACATAACGGGGCCCAACTGAGACGTGAGTCAATAAAAGAGGAATGCGGATTGCGTCCTACCTCGCTCGTCTCTGGCTGGGAACGGGCAAGGAGCTTTTAGTGGCCACTTTGATGTATGGGTCTTATCCACACCGTCCATCTATTTTTTCTTGGCATTTTATGGGATATGACCAAAATTTAGGCAGATCCATGGCTCAAGTGGACCACACCACAAGAAGCAGCGGTGATAATGATTCTCACCGTTGAAACTTTCCTAGGGCTCACCTTGTTGTAGACAAATTTGGCTTTAAAGAGAAGTGAGGAATCGCGGTCGCATCTCCAAAGTGCGACCAGCCCGGCTCGTGCTCGAAGAAAGGGGTCGCATCTCCAAAATGCGACCAGCCCAGCTCGTGCTCGAAGGAAGGGGTCGCATCTCCAAAATGCGACCAGCCCGGTTCGTGCTCGAAGGAAGGGGTCGCATCTCCAAAATGCGAGCACTCTTGATATGAGCAGCTTCCGTCATGTGAGCAGCTCTGGTCTCTGGTCTCTGCTCTCTGATCTCTGCTCTCTGGCGAGGACGTTCTTCAGCTCATAGTACTAGCAGCCTATATATGCGAGTAGCTTGTGTCGCGAGCATCTTCTGACGTGCGAGCAGCTTTAACTACTGATGATCAGCGATTACATCCCTTAGCCTATAGTACCAGCAGCACGTATAGTCCGATTTTGGGCTTATCTTTGTCTACGGCTCCGTGTCTCAAGAGATCGCTATCAAGGAACGTAATTGACCAGATGAGTAATTAGATTAGATTATGCCTTTATCTGAGGATAAGCAGGATAAGCACCTTATCCCATGAAATCAGTAGATGATCTCGGTATCTTACGTAACAGAATGGGACATTCAGATCTATATAAATAGATGGTTTCATCAATGAGAAGGTACACAATCTCTGAGCCTATGTTTTACACTTCATCTTACTATCATAGTACCCGTACTGACTTTGCCATCGGAGGGCCATAAGCCTGGCCAACCGGCGGTGGTCATAACCTTTCTTGGTGATTGCAGGTTCCTCAATCTACACCATTCATCTCCGATTGGAGGTCAGATGACGAAGAATCAAAGTTGGTCTCTGACCAACATCTGTTAGCCAATTTTTAGCGTTAACACACCGTGATGTTTATTTTACATCCAACCTGTTGAAACTTTCCTAAGGCCCAGTGTAATGTTTATTTTCCATCCAATATATTCATAAAGTTACATGGACTTAGAAGACCTAGATGAAGAGAAAACAAAAGTACTGAGCACCATCCAAAATTTCTGTGGCCCTCAAGAAGTTTTCAACTGTAAGAGTTTAATCTACATTATGTGGTCCACTTGTGCATTGTATCTGCCTCATTTTTGGGCTTATATTTTGAAATTATAAAAAAATGGATGGACAGTGTGGAGAAAAACGTATAAATCACAGTGGCCACCCAAAGCTCCAAGTCTGAGAGGACATTTTTCAAATCATTTTAGGTCATGAGTCCAAATCTAAAGCCAAATCTAATTCTCAGGTGGATCATACCATAGGAAGGTGATTGACCATTAATGGGCCACAAAAGTTTTAGGTAGGCCTGCACATGAGTCGGGTTGGGCCCAATCCTAGACTGAACCTAAACATAGACTGAACCTAAGCATATTTTAAAGGTTTGGTTTTAGTTTGGGTTGTAACCAAGTTGGGTTGACCCAACCCTAACCCTACCTTACTTGCAAAAGGATCAACCCTAACCCTAACCCTTCCCTACCCTACCCTATATGCTAAATCAGGTCAGGTCGGATTAGATCTAACACATTTTTGGCCCACAAAAAGTTTTCAATGGAAATTAACTACTATTTTATGTGGTGTGGTCCACATGATATTTGTACATGCTTCATTTTTGGTATTATGGCCCAAAATAATTTGTAAAAGAAGATGGACGGCATGGGTCTCGCCACATCGCTAGTTCTGGGGTCTCGCCAAAGTTACTCTCTTGTGGGACGAGGATTGTGGGGCCCACTGTGATGTTTGTGAGAAATCCACATCCATTCATTTCTTGAAACTTATCATCCAAAGTTCTAATTTTTGAGGTGGTTCGGGTCTGGCGAATTTGGCGTGTACCCTATATCGTACCTAAATTAAAAATGGTCCAGCCGCATCCATCCGGACTGGACCATTTTCTCTGCCGGGTTGTGATGGATTGGGTTTCTACTCAGTCCGATCAGACGGGTTAACCTAGCAGATGTGCAACCCAAGTTTTAGGTAAAGCTAATATTTGTTTTTCTTTTTGTTGATATTTGTGTTAACTTAAAGTTTCGCCTGCTAGCCCAGTTGGCATCTCAACAGCAGGTCCAATGGTGGGTGGGTGCGTTGCGTAGCTAATAGGGTGGGTGTTACCTTAAAAAGAATAATGTGATCCCTTGTAAATTCTCCTGATGCAGCAGTCAGATGCGAGGTTTGATCATGAACAATCAAGATCCTCCATTTGGTGGGATCAATGGCCTTATATATGGACGGTCGAGATTGTTTACACAGAACAGGTCAATCCATGATTTGGAAAGGGGATAGCTATAGAAAACAAGGTGTCACGCCATGAAATCCGGACACCCTCCGGCCCAGTTTACGGGTATAACTGGTGCACTAAATGCATTTATAATGTTAAACCACTTTAAGAGGTATAAAATAATGAAATATTAAGTTACCATTAGTTCATGAAATATTCAACTATAAACTAAGTTCACCCATTTGGGACTTTATTAGATTTCTATTAATTATTGAAAATAGCAACATAAAACAAAAATAACTTGAACGTCTTAGTTTATGACCGCCACTTCTTTCTCAGTTAAATTAGGCCAATAGTCTTGCGATTCCTCTAGTGGTCCCATTTCATTATCAGGGGCATTCTCTGAAGGTTCAACGTCTACATCATCTGTATATTTTTAATCCACAATGTCAGCTGGAAAGCCCAGTGAGTAACCCAATATGGTTTATATGCATTTCAACTAAGTAGGATAAACACATGCCATCAAATACATGTAATACATAATTAATGCAAGAATGAGTTTAATATGAAATGATGCATCAAATGATCATATATTCAATCTTCCACTTGCTTCGATTGGATCCCATCAATCGGCTCCTCCTTCCTTGTAGGGCGGACTTCCACATATTAGTGGGCTTCCAGGATGGTCCCCGGGTAACCGGGTACTTAAGTACCAACCAGTCTTCTAGAGTCGAACTCCAGGCACAATAACTCATGAATGTATGTAATAATTCACATCCATACAATAATTCACATCCGTACATTCCATTTCTCTTTTTGAGAGGTAACATTTCTTGACATTTATTATAAATGGATATTATTTAAATAATATTTAACCAAGTATGAATCAATTAATATCACATATTATTGTCCATCACACAACTTAATTAAAATGACTAGGAAATGTGTTGGGATGTATTCACCTGTTGATAATGACGATCACCTTGTTAATTCTGTCACGTCCTGAGTTGAATCGGTCCTGAATCTACAATAAATGTAATTTATATTTATTCATCACCAATCTAGCCTTAAATATACTTATTTTCAATTTGAATTATATTTTATTAAGATTTGGTTCCTTAATGGACGGTCCAGATTCGATTATTGTGAACTACTTTTCCAAAAGGAATGACCCTTTTATTATTTTTCTGATGGTACGACCCACTTGACTGGTGGATCATCCTATTCTTGGTCACAAGTTTCCCAATGATGCACTACCAAAGATGGTTAATTACATTTTGCAAAGATCTGGTCGTGGGATATCCTAAAATGATCCATTTATGAGAATACATACCCTACCTCCCTACTATTTCACTTGGCATGGCCCGCCTGGAACTCTGATTGGGCTGATATTTTGTCACAAAACTAATAACCCACTACTCAAAAGATTGGGTGGATCAGATTTTCCAAAGATTAAACAGTGGGGCCTACAAGTTCTCAACTAGTGGACAGGTGTTGTCCCCACTGTTTGTCTTAGTATGGCCCACTGGAATATCCTATACGGATCATTTTCGGTCCTCAATTAGAAAACTTATTTATTAAGATATTAGACGGATTAGATTTTTCAAAATGTTTTCAAATGGGTCCCAAAAGTGGACAGCAATTCAAAATCGGACTGTCTCAATCATGTGCGTTGTTATCATTACTGTTTTAAGTGGTGTGGGCCACCTGAGATTTAGATTTACTTGATTTTTAGACCCAAGCTGTAAAACATCATGATACAACATATGGTCAGCTTGGATCTACTGATTTCATCACAATGGGGTCCACGAGTGGACCGCTGCCCACGCCCAGAATTTCTATCTTTTTGTTTTCATTTTTATTTTATAATTTTTCACTATTAATTTATTCCAGGTGGTGTGGCCCACTCGAACCTTAGTTTGGGTCTAAATTTGGACGTTAGTCCTAAAATGAGTTGGAGAAATAAATGGACGGAGTAGATATACTAAATCCATCAAGGTGGGTCCCATGAGTGGGGCCCCCACGTTTCTTTAAAAAAAAAACAACTGACGTCAAGAATTTTAAAGGCTATCATTCATTCAATTGATGTGGCCCATCTGAAGGTCCAATTGATTTGAATTTTTTATGGTCATTATGACTCGTCCATATCGATGTCAGTAATCCCTAATCTTAGTTCTCATTTAAGAGAGCTTAACTAATTAATTCATGATTTTCTTTTGTTTATCATCTTAAATTTATTTACTTAAACTCATTATTATTCCGTTACACAATGCCATCAAGGATGGATTGGATTACCTCACCACTGTGATTTTTTCTAATTTAGGAATTGATGGATACTTTAGATTGATTGGTTCACCATGATGTATGTGTTTTATCCACACCATACATTTTGAAAGATAATTTCAAGTTACGAGCCTAAAAAGGTAGATTGAAGGATCAAGTGGACCACGAGGGTGCAAATGTCCACCCCTTCGACCGCTCACTTTTAAGACCACTTGTTAAGTAGTTACGATGTGTCCCAAATTTAGATGATTTTGGCCATCACCCATCCTCTTGTCAACAGATCACTCCCCCAAAAAACCCATTCCGAAATCATGATTTATCACATAGCAATTTCAAATGGTGGTGACCCTTCAACCGCACGCGTCACATTTGTAAACTTACATGGTGGTGAACCACCGTATAGAAACTACAGCCTTATAATCATATGCTTGTTTAGATGATCATGACTTTTGAACCATGACTTCAGTATAAGCCATTAAGATTTTCTTCCTACACACCCGTTCACCAAATGTTTCCTACCATGGCCTGAGCATAAAATCCATGATCAGAATATGAACGGTTCAGATTATAATTTAAAATGCAATTTGGGGTGAAAACCAGCCACCATGTGATATATCAAGTATTGTAGTGATATGAAAGTCAGAAAACTTAAAATCTGGGAGAATTTTGGGCAGCGCCCAATACATGGTATGGCCCATCAAATCAACGGTCCAGATGAATCCTCTCAATATCCAGCAAATAGTAGTGGACAAGTCAGAATATTAGTATGCCTCAAAAAATTCGTTCAGGGGAAAATTTCCCTTTTCACACATCTAATTGATTCATCACTCTTGCCACACTTGTGTGTGTGTGTGTGTGTGTGTGTGTGTGTGTGTGTGTGTATAGGGTCCTGAAAATCACAAATTGCATGATATATGTGTATTATCCAAGCCGTTCATACACTTTGAAAGATCATTTCAAGTGATGAGCCTAAAAAGGAGGTAGATTGAAGGCTCAAGTGGACCACACTAGAGGAAACAGTGGGCTGGAAACTTCTTAGGGGCCACTGAAGTTTTTGATATTTAGGTTGGCAAATAAACATCACAGTGGGCGAAAGGTGGATGTCATTGTCCCTGCCGATTACCGGTGTGGTCCACTTATCTACCTCCGTCCTCGGCTAATGCCCTAAAATGATCTGTCAAAATGAATAGACGGCTTGGACAAAACACACGGTGGTGAGAGTTGACATTGTTGTGAGCATAAAACCCAGGATCAAAATATAAACGGTTCAGATTATAATTTAAAATACAATTTGGGGGTGAAAGCCAGCACCATATATATATATATATATATATATATATATATATATATATAGAGGGGCACTCTCAAGTCCATCCGGTTGGACTATACCTCAGGTCCAACCAGCTTGGATGCCACTCATTTGGGGCTGAATTTTAATGCATTTAATTTACATTTAATTAGGAGAAAGGGCACTTATGCATTGCATTTATTACAATTACGTTTAAAGAAAAAAATCACATTATACTGTAGGGCCCACCATGAGGTTTGTGAGAAATCCATCTCATCCATCCATTTTGCTAGATCATGTTACGACATCCGACAAAAAAATGGGATAGATCCAAAAACTCAAGTGGACCCACGGCTGGAAAAAATGGTAGGGAAATTCCTATCATTGAAACCCCCTTAGGGTCCACTATAATATTTATATATCATCCATACCATTAATAAAGTTATTCCTACTGGATGAACTGAAAACACAAAATTATTAGCCACAATAAAAACTTCTGTGACCACATAAATGTTGTAAAGGTAGACGTTCAATCCTCATTATTTCTAATCGTGCAACCCAGTTAAGTCTTGGATCTGCCGAATTTTTTAGTCCATGCCCTAACATGATATATAAAAACGAATGGACGGGATGGATTTCCCACAGATATCACGTTGGGTCCCACCTAGCATGGTGTGGACTGCTTTAGTTGGCTATCTTCCCTTTTACTATTCGGTGCTACTTTGAAAGGTGTGAAAGAAAAAATTTCCAAAAAAAATCTCTGAACCTTTTGACGTGGATGGACGTGGCTTCTGATAATAACCTACTGTAGAGCCACTATGATGGATGTGCCTTATATCCACGCCGTCCATCCATTTTAACAGCTTATTTTAGGGCATGATCCCAAAACTTAAGCATATCTAAATCTCATATAGACCAAGTAAAGAGTGGGGATTGAATCCACAGTATTAAAAACTTCTTGGGGCCACCGAAATTTTTAGTTGCCATCCAACCTGTTGATGAGGTTACGTAGAACTGGATGGAGGGATCACACAAATATTGGCATGATCCGAAACTTTTATGGCCCACAAAAGTGAAAGGTAGTCATCTCTCTCTCAATTATTTATGTTGGTGTGGCGCTCTTAAATCACAGGCCATCCTGATTTTTCGGCTTTAGGCCTAAGGAGGGATTACATATCTAATAGTTGGAGTGGATCTCAGATATATGTATCATGGTGGGCCACTTCAAATGCAAGGGTGGGCATCTCAATTTTTTTTTCTGCTAGGATTGCGTACTTAGCACGCAACAATAGTATGTTGCGGGAAAATCTTTGTGGGCCCAGCATGATTTATGTGCTTTATCCATACCGTTCATATATTTTTCCAGTTTATATAAGGGCATTAGCCCAAAAATGAGGCAATTCCAAATCTCAGGCCAACCACACCACAGGAAACATGGTGATTGAACGCCCACCATTAAAAACTTCTTCAAGCCCATTGTAATGTTTATTTGACATCCCACCTGTTGATTAGGTCGCACAGACCTGGATGAAGAGAAAACACATATAACAGCTTGGTCCAAAACTTTTCTATCCCCCAAGAAGATTTTAATGGTGGGCATCCATTCACCTTTGTTTCCTATCGAATGGTCCACCTGGGATTTGAATTTACCTAAATTTTTGGCTCATGCACTAAAACGAACAAGAAAAATGGATGGATAGTGTGGATAAAACACATACATGGTGGGGCCCACAAAGCTATACCAGCGGCACACACGATACCCTTGCTATGTGATGTTACCCTATTGCCCTCCATTTGAATTTTAGGAGAAGAACACCCTCATATTTGATGTGGCCCACCATGATATGTATCTGAGATCCTCTCAGACCATAAGATATGTAATCCCGCCTCAGTCCTGAGACAGAAAAATTAGGTTCATCTGTGATTTAGGTTGGCCACATGAAGGTTATAGTTTAGAGGATAAGAGTGGACACACACACCTTTTCCAATCATGTAGTCCATTTGAATCATAGATGTGACTGATTTTTGGTACTTAGGCTTAACATAGGGTGACACACCTATTGAACAGAGTAGATTTCACCTAAACTCTATGGTGGGGCCTACTTGGGCAGAACCCTTTTCATTTCCTTCTTTATTTAGTCTTATTTATGGCCATTACTAACATTAATTAGCTCCACCTTTACCAAAGTGGTTGGACGTCCAACCGGTTGGACTTGAGAGTTTCTCATATATATATATATATATATATATATATATATAAAGTATTGTAGTCATAAAAAAGTCAGAAAACTTAAAATCTGGGAGCATTTTGGGCACCGCCCCCAATACATGGTATGGGCCATCAAATCAACGGTCCAGATGAATCCTCTCAATATCAAAACCAGCAAATAGTAGTGACAAGTCAGAATATTAGTATGCCTCAAAAGGTTTCGTTCAGAAGGGGAAAATTCCCATTTTCCCTTTTCACACATCTAATTGATTCATCACTCTTGCCACACTTACATAAATATATACGAAGTTAAAAATATTGGGTCCTGAAAATCACAAATTGCAAAAAAATTAAAAAAATCTTCCATCTTTATGGGGAGATGCATTTCACAGAAAATTATCAGAAAAATTCCCAAATTAAAATCACAAGAGATTAAAAAGCATAAGCTAAATGATCCTAGGATTTAAAAAGGGATTTAAATGACAATACAGAAATGCATCATAAGTATAACAAAAAGACGGAAAAGGTTCCAAAGAGAAACTCTTAAGGGCCTTAAAATCAATATTGCATAGCAATGACTCAAAACGCTTCCATAGAAATAAAAGGGAAGGCGATCTTAAGGGCTATGCTTTAAACCAATATGTACATACACCGAAAAATTGGTGTATAGTAGTAAGAAAAAATAACCCAAATTAAACCCCCTCCCCCCCCCCCCCCCCCAAAAAAAAAAAACAAATCAAAGAAAGAATATACACGAAGATAAGGGTGTATATAGCAAGAAATTCAAGAGAAAAAAAATCCGCATGAGTAAAAACCAAAAACTAATCAAAGAAAAGACGAGAGAACCATTACAGAATCACATGCACCAAAACAAGGGAGTATATTAGCAAGACAATCGAGGAAAGAAAAAACCCAAATGAGAGAAAAAAAATAACCATGTAAAAAATCACATACACCAAACAAGGGTTTATATTATAAAGAATTTCAATGGAGAAAAAAACCCAGATGAGGAAAAAAGCAAGAAATCCACATGAGATGAAAAAGCCCAAAAATTCAGAGCGAGGGGGGCTAGGGTTCCTAAAATGAGAAGAAAGATCCATTATATAGGGGTGAGGAATCATACGATACGTGGGTGACATCTCTGCACATGTACACCCGTTTTCAATTCCTTAAAGTGGGACCCACAATTTCCGACAATCCAGACCATTGGTTTATTGAAATTTCTGTGGATGGAGAGATGACCCAAAATATTGTTTCATTTTAAACGATCCTAGCGGTACAAATATTAAATTTGTTTTTAACTGTCTATCGGTTGGTCATAGATCGAAAGGTTAAGATTGTATTATAAAGGAGATTTATGAGTTAGAGGCCTTTCAAGATGGTATAAAAACGATCAGCGGTCTGGATTACAGAATACTATGGCCCACTTGTCAGGATTGAAAAGACGTGTATACGGCCAGGTATGTCATAATTCAAAGTGCACTCGCGTCACATGTGGAAACGCGTGTGCGAGATCAGATCCGCTCAACAAGAGATCCAACGATAGAGATGCTTATAGTTAAAGGACAGGTCTGTATGATAATCGGGTGGATCACACGTGTACAAAAGAAATGAACGGTTAAGATGAAATTGACCAATGGTTTGGAAATTGAGCGCATGAGTCCTGTGAGACCGAGCTGTGTGGGGCCCACCGTAATGTGTCCGTACCATCCAACTCGTCCATCAGATGCGCCCTGTGTTAGGAGACAGCCCAGAAATCATCCCAATCCAAAATCTTAGGTGGGCCACTCGACGGGGAACAATGGGGAGCAATGGCATGGTTGCCACCGTAGAAACTTTCATATTGTGTCTAAAGCGAGCTGTGTATATACCATCCAAACCAGTAATCAGGCACGCCTCAACAGGATGATTGAACTCCCCAAAAATCAGGCCATTCCATCAGTCTCAAGTGGGCCACACCACAAGGAACGATGTCAATGGTGTATACCACTTGAGTATTAGATTGACCTGATTATCTAGTGGTGAACATATGGTAAGCCACGACGCCTAAAAATAAAGCAATCTATGACTTAGGTGGGCTACATCACAGACAATAGTTGATAGTAGATACCCACCTATTGAAACCTCCATGGTCGTTCATAGGGCCCACTGAGATGGACTGCGAAAGCCTTGCGCAGGAAATTCCCGCTGGGAACCAGGTGGGGCCCACAGTGATTTTTTTGATAAATCCACCCCGTTGTGAGCTCATTTTAGGAGAGGATCCAAGATTCAAGTGGGCCTCACTAAAGGACAAGGTGGGTAGGGAAATTACTACGGTGGAAACCTCCCTGGGTCCACACTGATGTTTATATGACTCTATACCGTTCATAACGTCATTACTATTGGGATTAACTGAAAACACAAATATTATCCTGATTCGAAACTCATGCGGCCACACAAATATTTCACATGTGGACGTTCAATCCTCATGGCCCACTTGAGTCTTGGATCCAGTCATTTTTGGTCTAATGTCCTAAAATGAGCTCCCAAAATGGATGGACGGAGTGGATTTTTCAAAAACATCACTGTGTGCGCCACCTAGGTTCTTTTCCTGCGCAAGGCTTTCGCAGGAAATCCGCATCCCAGTGAGATGTTGTTCATACATCTAACCCATCCATTCTATTTATCCCACTTGGATGAGGGATCATGTTGAGCTTCAGCCGAATCCAAAACTCACGTGAGACCTACCAAATGCTTTTAGATGTTTTAGGCATGATTTCATACCGGTGGTGTGATCCACAAGAAATCTGATTTTTGGGATATCCTATGATCTAGAGAGGATCCACCAAATACACGGTGTGGACGTCCAACATAGACCACGGTGGGCCCACACAGATTGACCTCACTCATAAAGTTCTAAAAAGAATATTCTCTGAGAATTGAGATATGGGCAGGCAGAAGGAAGCAATGAAAATGTAATTTCTCTTATTTTCATTTTAATAAATAAAGGCCTTCTGTATTAAAAAATAAAAATTGGGAGACACTATCTGCTAAGTAGGGCTATCGGGCCGCGCTTGGGCTATAGTATTGAGGGCAGTGCTTGGGCTTAAAATTCCCATTTTTCTATTGGGCTGTGTGGACCATCTGCAATAGCCTGCTGACCTGGATTAGTTTGGCCAACTTGGCCCATTAGGGTTTATAAGGGTAATTTTGTGACACGTGCAAGATGTAAAAATCCTTATTTACTCTTCATCTTAGCTCCAACCGTTGCCTCCATCTTACTCTCTCCACTCTAATTGGAGCAACCCTCGCTCGGATGCGGGCTTAGAACAGATTTTTCAGATGGGCTTGGGTTTGACTATTTTGTCTCATCAGAGGTCCCGGCCCTGCCAAGGAAGGCTTATGTTGAACAATGCAGGTTTGAATTGAACATAGCTTGGCCTGGCCCTACCCTAACTCATTATCAATATTGCCATTGAAACCTATGCAACAATGCGCTTGGAAGTAAGAATAAGCTCAAGGTAGAGGTGTGTCATTACTCATGCTTCAGTGGTAGACTCACAGAAGTTTCAACACAAGGTCATGGATTCGAGTGCCCATTTTAGTATAAAAAAGCTATTGTGGTATGAGTGCATCCTTCTGAATGTGTGTTTTAAAAAAATATATAAAAAAAGCTCCACGCAAGGCATGTCTTTATTATACCTTTAACAAGGTAAAAATAATATTTTATAGAATTTTTGTATGCCGTTATTTGAGTGGTTAAAATCACTTTGATTTTTTGTTTGTTTGGATGGATGATCCATTTGGAAGCATCATACACATGCAACACATACGGTATGGAAAGTAGAAAAATGTTAGTATGATCATATAAACTAGTTAGTTATAAAAGGTCAATACTAGCCACCTACTGAAACATTCTTAGACCATTGCAATGGTGAAAAAGGCCATAATTATAAAGATTTTTTGTACCTCGATGTGGGCCCTCATGTGACACTAAAAAATGATTTCATCTCATTTTAGTTTTCAGTAACTATGTGTTAGGGTTAATATTTTGAGTTAGATAACGTAATCATGAGATATCCTGGAATTTCATGATATTTGGTGCAACCATATTCACCCTTGTATAAATTATGAGTTTATCCAAATTAATTTTAATCCTAATAAAAATCTTTAACACATAATTACTGGTAAAATGCGAGAAAATTTATTTTTAATAGACAACCAAACAAGAACTAAGCTCTCAAGAAAGGAGACGGAGGGAAATGGTGCAGCTACATTTTAGTCCGTATAGAATACTGAAAAATAGTTTCAATGGTGTGTAGGGCCATAGATATGTCTTTGACAAATACACTCCATAGGACAGTATTTAAAATTTAGGCAGATCGAGAACTGATGTGGGCCATACCACACGAAACAGTGGGGATTGAATGCCCAGGTTAACAGAAGTTTTGTATCAGGATGTTATTTGTTCCTACAGTTTATCTGGGTGGTAATAACCTTATGATCAGTTTGGATGGCATATAAACATCATGGTCAGATACAGGAAGGTTTCAACAGTGGACATGCTTGTTCCCACTGTTTTGTTGGTGTGGCCCACCTGAGTTTTTTGGATCTACCTGAATTTTTGAATCCTGTTCTATTGTGGTCTTTCAAAGCAGATGGACGGAGTGGATTTGTCACAGAGCCCCAGGTGTGCCTGGGTCACAGGCGATCCATTCCCATATCCACATCTAGCTATCACACATGCCAATATGAAATACGTGTGCAAGATCTAAGCTTTACAGTTGGTTGGAAATTACATCTTTTGCCTCAAAGGGGCCACACTAGGGCTGCCAATGGGCTGGCCCGAGGTCTTCCTAAGTCGGGCTTCCAGGCTAAAACCTAGAACTAACCTCGGCCGGTCTTCTGACAGGCCAAGATCAGCATTCCTGATCCTGGGCCATGATGGGCTAAGGTGAAATAGGCCGTGGCTCAGCCCGGATGATCATGCGTGGCTTGAGCCTGAGTCCTCCCCGAGTCTAACTCGGCCACCCATTTCGTACACCATCCAGGTTGTTCATTAGGTGTGCCCCACCATGCGTAGCGATACGTTACAAAAATGCCTTTGAAACCCTAAACGGGTTAGGCCCAACTAGGCCAATGTCCTGTTAGACAGACACAACCAAAGAACAGACCAGTTAACAAACTTAGGTCCGGCCGGGTTATTGGGCCTAGTTTTCTCGTTAAAGCCCATCGCAAGTGGGCCAAACCCTAAAGCCCAGGAAAGCCCGGATAATCAGCAGCCCTGGCCACACTGTACAAAGTACTGATTGTCAGAGCAACTTTTTTTCAGGCTGCCCATTTGTTAGCTGCGCAAGGTACCCACACTGTTAGTCATACGATGCACCCACCCGTGCAATTAGTGTGTCTGGCGTACTACCCCAGCTAACAGGGTGGGTGTATTCGAACCTGGCCCATTTGTTATGCTTGTTGTGGCCCACTTGAGCTGTGAAATGGTTAAATTAGGTAAGGTCTAAATGGGCAAGGCTATAAAAGTTTCAATAATAAAGTCTCAAGTCAAACTGGTTGGACAACCAGTTACCATTCACCCAGTAAATAACTTCCAATCTTTCATATGTGTAGGACATCCAAACCGTTCGATTGGTTATCCTCATCGTTGAGGATCACTGTATGCAAAAATCAGCCACATCCACTCATAGATTATATCACGCTTATGCTTTGTTATTTATCAATGGCTAGAACTTGTTTTATACGGTATGGCCCACCTAATAACCGGACAGGGCTGGGTGGATTATAAATTGAGACCTTCCCAGGTAAAAAAAATTCTCTATTCATAAATTAATCTTCAAATCCCTATCAAACCGAAGGGTTGAGAAAGCATATCAATGGAGTGGATTGACGACTCAGATGAGCCGGGTGGAGTGGACATCAAGTCATAACTATGGATACTTACATAGATTGGACACATCAGTAGAGGGAGGCTAGCTGGGCCATAGGGACTTCATGGCACTAAGGTTGTCACTGGGCTAATCCCAGGCTGGCCTTGGCCCACTGACTTCCCTCAGCCCTGTTCCTAACCCTACATTGTCCTTGCATGCTGGATCCTCTACTATTCTATGTTCTCCCCGAAAGCGTGCCAATCCCTATGTTCTGCGGAGTTGAGCATCTTCTATTAGTTGGGATAAAACTTTTCTTCTGCAGGGGCCTTGTGTAGTAAACCCCCTACAGGCAGTCTTCCATCATCATAAAGTAGTCCTCGCGAAGCTTTCTGGAAGAGGGGTAGTCTTGTGCATAAGTGTGGACCCTCGCCGTTTCTGCTGCTCCCACACGACGACGTTCTTCTCGTCCCTTCCCCTTTCGGGAAAAGAAGGAGAGGAGGATGCGTGAGTGCGAAATCGTCGTTTGTGCCACTGGCTTGCCTCGTTCTCGAGGGCTTCGTTTGGTGGTCGTGTTAAGCTGGATATGTTTAAGTGAGTTTATATAAGACTAGAGTCGCCACTAGCCAGTTACTTCGAATCTACAGTCGGCTAGACCCTGTAGAAACGTTAGAAAAGGGGATTCGAAGATTCCTTCTTCTAAAATGACTCCTGTTGATCTGTGGTCAGAGATTCAAGGTAAGGGATCACGGTTACAGGGTGGGAAGAGGTTAAGCACCCCACACACTGCCCGTACCGAAGTACGGTCTCTACTTCACAGAATCGAACTAATACTTGAAAGTCTGTTTTAATCCTCGTACATTCTCATGGATGACATGATGCATGAACGCGGGTCTGAACAGTAAGAGTTTCTGATGGGCAGGTTCCAACAACGGGCAAGCTCAGAGCGTACGCTCGAACTGACAGGTGCTTTATGCGAGATGATGCATGCTGTGTGCTTGAATATTCAAAGTGTTTATAGTGATATGTACGTGAATGCAGGTCTGAACAGTAAGAGTTTTTGATGGGCAGGTTCCAACAACGGGCAAGCCCAGAGCATACGCTCGAACTGACAGAGGCTTTATGCGAGATGCATGCGGTGTGTTTGAATAATCAAAGTGTTTGCAGTGAAGCAGGGGGTTGGAAGAAAAGTAAATGTTGCACTTATGCTAGATGCAAATGAGATGATGCTGGAAAAGAGTAGCTGGATGGACGGAAGTGTTGCAAGGGTTTGCTTCGAGTGGTTGGATCAAGACTTGGGTGACTTGAGAGGCTTGGACCAGTGGTCAGGCTGGGCTGGACCAGGGTTAGGCTCTCCTCACTTGGGCTCTCCTTGGTGGAAAAATGGACTAAAGGGGAAAGGGGACTCGGATCGCACTCAGGCTGGATGGGCTTCGAATGGATTGTTGAAATAAGAAGGGAAAGGGGGGTATTTATAGCAGCGAGGAGTGGCATTCCGCGTAATTTATTTCTGGCGGCCTGCTATGGGCCGCCCGTACGGCCGCTCCTCGGTTTCCAGCGATGTACGGTTGCTTCCTCGGGGCTGCTGTTTGACTCGCTGGGTCGACTCATTGAGTTGACTCATTGAGTTGACTCAGCGGGTCGACTCGGTGATTTGACTCGACGGGTTGACTTGACGGGTTGACTCGGTGTTTCGACTCGGCGGGTTGACTCAGCGGGTTGACTCAGCGGGTTAACTCAGCGGGTTGACTCAGTGAGTTTGACTTTTTTGGGATTTTTTGACTGGCTTTTCTTATGGGGGGTTTTTCAGGCTGATGTTTAAGACGGGGTTGACTGGGTTCAGGCTTGAACAGGGCTATGGAATGGGGCTTACAAGGGTGAGTTTGGCTGAGTTTGGGCTTGGGGTTTGGGGGTATGGTCCTCCATTCATCCAGCTATCTCTACCAACAGTGTAGCCGAAGGTGGGGTGTCTACAGATGCCCCTCTTTGGCAGAGGTTGCGTGCAACCGAATGCCAAAGCGAGTGGACACCCCACTTCTGACCCGGTCATTCATAGATCATGTTCTGAAATCTTTGCTAGCCTTTGCATCTGTGTCAGTTGATCGTTTGGAAACCGATCACTCGCATATACCGCAGGGAGTTTGGAGAAAACGTTGCGATTGTCCCTGCATGCGCTGCAACCTGGGTACCCAATCGCAACCCTTCCATTCTAGATCGGTACTAACATCGGAAAGGTACAGCAGAGCCTCTGCGTCCGTAGTCTTATGAGGTTGCTGACCCTGAGACTGATTGTGTGATGTTTGATGTTTTCCCAGATCACTCCAGGAGTACTTGTTTCGCTTGACTGTCAAAGTGGTTAGACGCCTTGCGTCAGATAGTCTTACGGGATTCTACTACGCCGATTTGGACTCAGTCAAGGTACTTCAGGCATCCACGCTAGGTATGTGCGGGTGGACTCTTTCCACCCGATCCGCTGGTTTCGATGCTTAGTTTGCAATTCATTCTTTCCTTGATTGTGGTCTGGAATCTTTGTTGTCCTTTGTATCTGAGTCAGTTGATTGTCTGAAAATTGATAACTCGCACATACCGCGGGAGTTTGGAGAAAACGTTGCGATTGTCCCTGCAGTTTGCTGCAACCTGGGTACCCAATCGCAACCCTTCCATTCCCAATCGGTACTAACATCGGAAAGGTACAGCAGAGCCTCTGCATCCGTAGTCTTACGAGGTTACTGACCCTGAGACTGATTGTGTGATGTTTGATGTTTTCCCAGATCACTCCAGGAGTACTTGTTTCGCTTGACTGTCAAAGTGGTTAGACGCCCTGCGTCAGATAGTCTTACGGGATTCTACTACGCCGACTTGGACTCAGTTAAGATACTTTAGGCATCCACGCCCAGGTATGTGCGGGTGAACTCTTTCCACCAAATCTGCTGATTTTGATACTTGGGTTACAATTCATCGTTTCCACCTGTTCAAATGGTTTCTGTGACCGAGCCTTTTGGCTTTCATCTTTTTTGTATCTTGGCATGTGGTACGATCGCACTGACACTGGAGTTCAGTTCGACCGTACTTTGAGTGCATTGGATCCAATGGTCTCCCGGGAAACCGCGAGACATCGGATCTTATTTGATTTTTGCGTCGGCTCCTACCTAGAGATATGGAATATCTCCTGGTGTTTTGGAGGCAGAACGCTCTACTGGAAAATATTTTTGGATTTTTGAAAAGGCACCCACTCTGGGGAGTGATACTCCGTGGAGTTTTTATTTGCAAATAGAGATATTTTTTTGTCTTTTTGAAATGGGAATCCGGTTTGCATGCACCTCCACTAGGGATGCCTGTGGGGTCTTTGGCTAACCGACTTTTATTTTGAAAGCAGGTAAACGTGATGATTAATGCGATGGATGCTGATGCATGGAGATGCAGGGTGAATGCATGGCTTGGCTCATTCTCTTCGTTTGATGATTTTGCTTTTGCTGTGGGTGCAGAGAACTTTGAGCTTATTGCTTGCAGGGTTGTGCTCCCCTGGGGATTTTTCTTTTTGATACGGAGGTTTGGACAGCGGGTTGGTCAAGATCCCGACCCGTTGTCGATCAGGTCCATCGTCCCAAGATGCTGTTTCTTTGCGAATGAGAATGTACGAGGATGCTATCCGACTTCAAGATGTTCTTCTGGGCATACGTGTGATTAAGATGATGTTTGGTTGCCCGTTTTGGTCAAGATTCCAATTTGCGGGCGATCGGATCCGTCATCCCAAATTGTGAAGAGAGTGGAGTTCAAGACTCCTGAAGTGTAGTGCTGGGGATACTGACAATTTTTGTGATTTTTTACAGATATTTGGGCCCGAATCTTACCTGAGAGGTCAGGATAGAGATCGGTTATTGAAAACAAAGGAAATATTTTTGTGATTTTGAAAATTTTTGGCTGAAAGCAAAGGAAATATTTTTGTGACTTTTGATGATATTTTGACTTGAAAGCAAGGAAAATATTTTTGTGATTTTTGACAGTATTTTGTTGAAAACAAGGGAAATATTTTTGTGATTTTTGACAATATTTTGCAATGTTTCAGTATTTTGTGATTTTTCTGAAATGCAGAGAAAAGTATGGAATTTTCATCCATTTCCAGCTTCTACTGCTGGTAAGGCACCCGATCCATTTTACGTCAGCGAGCAAGACGAGTCTCACACAGTTAAGTGCCGTAGTTTTACATCTTCGGATGAGGAGATTTTGAGGGTTTTCAGTCAACACACCCACAAAGTTGCCTGTTCCTCAGGTGCAATGCACATAGACCACGTATCGTCCGACGGACTCCTTCGGCCACAAGATGAGCCACATCCTCACATTTCCCTTAGTCAATCCAGTTTGGGGTCTTACGTTGCTCACAATTCCGTGAGGGTGAGCTTCACCTCCCAACAGCCTTAATCCCCTTCATGAGTTCTAGGAACAGGGAACATCCGTCAGCTTCAACAGCGACTTCCAACTCAAGGTTGTCTATCACGGTGCGTTCAACACGAACAGGATTGCGGAGTTCTGCCCGCCTCAGCCCTTACCTGTTTAAAGGATTCCAGACACCCGTACGATCAAGTGTCAGCCATGTCTGGAACAGGTTAGGAAAGAAAGCCCCCGAGAAGTTAATCCCAGTGTAGTTTTAGGTCTTCGGACCGCTGGTGATGAATTTGTGCAGTTAAAATTTTTGGTGAATCATTTTTTTTTGTTTTTTGGAAAAGGTTCCAGACTTCAGCTCGAACGATCGAGATTGATGCTGGTTTTTGTGGAAAGCTTTAAAATATTTTTGGTATTTTTGAGATGATCCGGGTTATCGAATCCTTGATCAAGGCTGATGCCGGTTTTTAGGTTGAAAGCAAGAAAGGTCCCCCGAGAAATTAATCCTAGTGTAGTTTAAGGTCTTCGGACCAAAATCTGTACATGCTGAAAATACATTCTTTTTGTGTTTTTTCGAAAAAATGTTCCAGGCTGTTAAATCTCAATTTGAGCGGTCAAGATCAACACTGGTTTTTATTGAAAATCTCTCGGGATATCGATCCCGACGTAGTTTGAGGTCTTCGGACCCTGAAACTGTACAAAAGGGGCAAACATATATATATATTTTTTTAAAATGATCCAGATCATCAGATCTTGGCCTGAAAGGCTGGGATCGATGCTGGTTTTTATTAAAAATCTCTCGGGATGTCACTCCCGACGTAGTTTAAGGTCTTCGGACCCTGAAACTGTACAAAACAAGAAAGACATTTTTTTTTTATTTTTTTGAAAGTACTCAGTGTCGTCGGATCTTGATTCGAGCGATCAAGACCGATACCGACTTTTATTGAAAATCTCTCGGGATGTCGATCCTGACGTAGTTTAAGGTCTTCGGACAAAAAACATGTACAAGAGGGGGCAAACACATTTTTGTTTTTCGAAATGATCCAGATCATCAGATCTTGGCCTGAAAGGCTGGGATCGATGCTGGTTTTTATTAAAAATCTCTCGGGATGTTGATCCCGATGTAGTTTAAGGTCTTCGGACCAAAACTTTGTACATGGGGGGCAAACATATTTTTTTTTGTTTTCGAAATGATCCAGATCATCAGATCTTGGCCTGAACGGCTGGGATCGATGCTGGTTTTTATTAAAAATCTCTCGGGACGTTGATCCCGACGTAGTTTAAGGTCTTCGACAAAAACTTTGTACATGGGGGGCAAACATATTTTTTTTTTTTGTTTTCGAAATGATCCAGATCATCAGATCTTGGCCTGAACGGCTGGGATCGATGCTGGTTTTTATTAAAAATCTCTCGGGACGTTGATCCCGACGTAGTTTAAGGTCTTCGGACCAAAACTTTGTACATGGGGGGCAAACATATTTTTTTTTATTTTCGAAATGATCCAGATCATCAGATATTGGCCTGAACGGCTGGGATCGATGCTGGTTTTTATTAAAAATCTCTCGGGACGTTGATCCCGATGTAGTTTAAGGTCTTCGGACCATGAAACTGTACATGAGAGTAGCAATCCAGGTTGGAGACTACGGGAATTCTTCTTGGAACGGTTCGGATCATCAGGTCATATCCTTGGATGGTTGAGATCATTGTTTGACCAAGTCAAATTTTTCATTCTTTTCTTTGAAAATTCTATGGAACTTTTCCACATCATCAACCCAATTTCTCACCCATTTCTCATGAGATGAGATTTTGGTGAGATTTCTTCCTTTTTTCTCACCATTCTCTTCCATCACTTCATTCTTACATGGAGGTACAAGATTCACTTGCAACCACCCTTCCCAAGGAGGAGTTCTTCCCAAGGAGAGGGGGTGAGAAGTCATCTCACATAGGTAAGGGCTAGGACGGCCTCCTATGGGCCGCCCTGGACGGTCTCTGCCTTCTGGTCTCTTCAGTGGGCTGGGTAAAAGGGTGCCCTCCCCTTTTCTATATAACATGGGGGCACCCTTGCCCCCCTTAACGTGCAATCTCTCTCTTCTCTCTCTCATACTCTCTCTTTTTCAAGTTTTCTCTCTCTTCTTTGGTGGTCCTTTGCTCTTTTCAAGTGGTGGGCCTTAGAGAGGTTTTGGGACAGCAAGGTGGTCCTTCTTTGGTGAGTGGTAAAGGTATGGACCACTTCCTTTCTCTTTTCTTATCCTTTTCCTTCTTCATTATCTCTTCTCATGACTCTTTTCTTTTTCCATGTAGCTATTCCAAGAGGTGTGAAGGTGGGCCCAAGCATTCTTGGCCTCTTTCTAGATCTCAAGTCTTTTTCAAAGGTGGTGCATGGGGAAGGACATTGCAAGCTCTCCACTTCATTTTTTTTTCTTTCTTCTTTTCACACTCCCCTCATGTGTATGTAAAGGGTGATTTTTCCATGTCATCAAGTGTGCATGGCAAAATACTCTATCTTTTTCATGGGAGTTGGGCCTCTCTTCATATGTATCAAATGGGCTCAAAGTGAAGTCATGGCCCTTGGTGTATTTGGTGGGCCCAATGCTTCATTTTGGGCTCCCTCATGTTCTCTTGTTCTGGTCATTTCCTTTGGAGCTTTCTTTTTCTTTTCCATCTTCTTTCCAAGATTTGGGCCCATGGGCATGGTAGGGCCCATCTCAAGTTTTGGGCTCATGGGGCTCACTTTGGGTGACCCCATCTTTCTTCACATGTGTATGGACCAATGGTGACTAGCCCCATTCTTCACTTGGATCTCAAGTGGGCTAGATTTTTTTAGTTGGGCCTTTATGGATAAGTGGCTCAAGTCCACCACTATCTCTTGATTATGATGTACATCCTTGTACAAGGTGTAGTGGGCTCTTGGAGTTTTTCATGTGGATGGGCTTTTGGGCCTTCATTGAAACTTGGGCACTTCTTTAAACCATGTGTGCCCCACTACACTTTGTTCATGTAGGATTTTTCTTTTCATGCTTTTTCATTTGATGGATGGAGGACTTGAGTTGCTTGACCATCTACAAGTCCCATGAGTGAGTTGTTCCCACAATCTCACTAAGTTCAAATGGTTTTCCTTGTGGTAGGAATGTGGTTCTCAAGAGTTTCCCTTTAATGCCATCAACCTCAAATGGACGATCCTCAAGTGAGCTATCCATACAACCATAGCTCCTTGATCTTTTCTTTGGGGGCTTGGTGGGTCATCCACCATCATTCTCAAGTATGAGTGATTTCTTCTTCAATTTGTGAGAAAGAATGGCACCCATAAGTTGCCCATTTTTGTCCGATGCTTTGGGACATTTTGGATTTTGATCTTCAAGTGGGCTATGTATACCATTCTTATCCATTTTCATGATGGTTGGGTGACTCATCAAGCCATGCTCTTTTGGGCTCAAATGGTCTCCCTCTTGGTGAAAAGTTGGTGCACATAAGTTGCCCAAACTTGTCCTTACATGGGCATTTCCAACTTTGATTCCTCATGTGAGCTATGTGCATCAACTTTCTACCATTAGCTTCTTTGATTCATATGTTTGGGGGTAGACCGCCATGTTGTATTCTCATGGTCAAAACTTTCATCAAGATGAGGTACATAAGGTTGCCCATGGTTAACCCATGAATGGGTCCTCATGTTCTTCAAAGTGGGCTATGTGCTCTCTCCAATCCATTGAGATGAGGCATTTGGGTTGCTCTTGGGGGCCCACTTCCTTTCTATCCCCCACCTGTCTATGTTCATGTGTTAAAAAAGATGGAAACATCTTAAGTGAGAACCATGGCCTTGGCATAAAAGTGGATCAATCCTTGGCCACATATGGACTTTGAAGAGGGATTTCTCATGTGAAGTAGGATTCTCATCCCTTGTTGATCTCATGGCACTTGAGTGCATGTGTTGTCCAAAATGTGTCCTTGGATGATGGACTTTTTCTTGCCTAAGGCATGCCATGCAACCTTCTTTAAGGTGGGCCTTACTTTTTCTAATGGGCCCAACACATATTCTAGGTGACACATGGAGTTAGACTTTAGATTTTGCATTTGAATATGAGTCCAATCCCATGGGTTTCCTAATGATAATTTGGATTTTAACGGGTAAAGGGATAGGGACTTACCTTGCCAAGCTTGTAGGATTCAATGGCGGATGGTACCAGAGGTCACCGAGTGATTGATGAAGATGATCCTGCCTTCATTGTCCGCTGAGGGGACCACATGTGTTCCTTGGCTATGGAGCATCAGCCTCTTCCCGCTATCAAGGGTCGAGGTACCAGGGGTCGCTGGGACTACTGGGTGAAGGATCCACAGCCCTTGCTTGAACGAGTACTGGATGGTACTCCTTTTGCTGGCCTCCTCACCTTACGTTTCCATAATAACGATGCTAACCGCATGATGCTCGCGGCCCTTTGCGAGAGGTCGCGGGATGAGACCCACACCTTCCAGCTCCCTTGTGGTGAATGAGGAATAACCCCCTTGGACATTTACATGCAAATAGGCTTCCCGTTTCATGGAACAGTTATTCCTCAAGTCAGCTCTCTGGCTCCTCTCACTTCCACCGACTGGCTACGGCTTGTCGGTGACGTCCCACCCGAGGGTGAATTCCAAGGCCATCAAGTGAAGATGTGATGGTTCTACAACAATTTTGTCTCCGTCATCCCCACCACCGAGCGAGAGGCCCTCCACAAAGCGCGGGCCATGATCACTTATGCTTTTGGATCCTTTCTTTTCTACCATGCGAATGAGAGAGTTGATCCTAAATTTCTTCGTTTAGTCGAGGATCTTCATCATCCCTATAACTGGAATGGGGCTATCTTGACCCGTATATTTCAAGGTCTGGACAAGACTTGTCGACATAGCCGGTCCTTCACAGGTTTTTGGCCTGTTGTTCAGGTATTTCTTCTTTCATCTTCTTTGGAGTCATTTGCCTTCTTTCCCTCTCTGATCATTAGATGTGCTTTTGTCCAGACCTGCTTTTATGACCATTTTCCCCATCTCGCGTCGAGGATGCGGGATGATGTTGAGCCCTCTCAGTATCGCCACATGTACTGGCACCAGCAAAACCGTCAACGGAACTCCCGAGTTCCCGGGGACAATTGGCGTGCTAACATAGATGGGCTGACCGTTGAGGACGTAAGTATCTTGCTTTCCCTACCCCTCGTGATGTACTATAACTGATTGTGGTGACTTCATTTACTGCAGCTCGCTCGGATGCCGTATGCCAGTTTCCCTCTCTATTATACCCCCCAGCGTGTGGAGGCATACGATGCTTCATGTCTCCGTATCATGCTTTCCGACGCTGAATCTTTTCAGTGGTACCTGGGGGAGAGGTTGCTTCGGCAAGTCACCGGGGTGGCTCGGGTCCCTTGTTCTGCGCCTCTTCCAGCTGCTAGGATGCCGGTTGATGAGAGAGTTGAGGCTCTCGTGGGCCAGCCCGAATTTCATTTCACGATCTCGGATCGTGATTATGATGAGTGGTATCTGCTGTTCGGCCAGGGGCCTCTGCTTTCTTCGCTTTATGTCCCAGGTGGCCGTTGCAGGTATGCTGGAGGTTCGGTGACTGCTCCTTTGATGGATCTTTATCGTCGGGAGCGGGACGCGGGAGGGATGATGATGACTATGTTGGCGACTTGTAGCCTGCTTGGGTGTTCTGCTTTGTATGGCCTTGTACTTTTGCTTTTATTTTGTATCAAGCTCTTTTTGAATGAATATACAGTCTTCGACTTGTCTCAAATTCTTTGATGATGTCTGGACGCTTTGACCTTCGACTTGTTCCTTAATGATTTGCAGAAGATGAGGCTTCTTAACTGCATGGATGATGACTTGAACGGTTCAGATTGCTTGATTAGGCCTTGTGGGCCCACTTGATGATTAGATCTTGGATTCTGGTCCTTCTTTTGATGATCGAACCTTTGATTTTGCTGCTCCATGACTTGTGTAAGCTTTCCAATGGTTTGGATCCCGATGATTTAGCCTTTGAATGGTTCAGATTGATAGATTCGGCCCTGTGGGCCCACTTGAGACCTTGGCTTTACTTTGGGGCACCTCCTTTGATGACTTGTGAGGCTAAGAACGCTTCTCATGGTGTGGATGATGGCTTGAACATCTCAGATCACTTGACTTGGCTTTGTGGGCCCACTTGATGATTAGATCTTGGATTCTGGCCCTTCTTTTGATGATCAGCCCTTTGATCTTGTTGTTTGATGGCTCATGTAGGTCCTTCAATGGTTTAGATCATGATGATCTGGTCTTTGAATGGCTTGGATTGCTTGTGGCCCCCACTTGATCACCTTTCCTTCTCTTTGACTTGATCAGCCATGTTCTGGCCGCATTGCTCCGTGATTGGACCGGTGGGGCGCCTTTTATATGATCTTGATCAATCTCAGTCGAAATCTGGAGTGGACCAGAGCCTTGGGCGGCCCATGGAGCGCCATCTGCTGACGTGGACTGTCAGTCTCACCTACCAAGAACCCTGGAGCCAATCCCGCGGAGAGAGGGGAACCGCGTCCGTACGGGCGGCCCAAGGCAGGCCGCCCAAGGCTCGCCTCTTGAGCGGCCTGGGCTGGCTCTGGTTCGGACAGTGAGCATATTCCTCTGGCTGCTATCTCCCTCATCATCTGCATCCGATTCTTCGATTCAGCCATGAATCACTTCCTTGTCTCTTCTTTCATTCTCCTTTTGTCTTTTTCTTGGTTTGTCCTTTCTTGGGCAATGGATGGTAGAGATTTAGGGGCTGTGGGGGTTGTCCAAGGTGGGTCCCACACTTCAGATTTTCAACTGAGCTTTGATAATGGGGAGATGCCTTTAATGGATGGGGTAGATGGGGCATTAAGAGGGGGCATTGATGAAGATTTAAACTTGATGGTTGATGGAGCTTTGAATGGCCCCATTAATGGTGGGATGGCTGAAATTTCTGATTTGAATGGGACCTTCATTATGGGAGGAATGAATGGTATGGATAGGATGATGGGATGGGACATAGGTGAGGCCATGCTTCCCTTGAATGTGGGCCACATGGATGATGTGATGGATGGTGGTGATGGGACCACGAAGGACATAGATGGGATGATCTCATGCTTGGATGGGATGGATGGTTCAGATGGTACCTTTGACGGTTTGGATGCTCTGGATGAGGGCCAGGATGTGTGGTATACTTGTTTGGGTGGACTTGATGTGATCATTGATGATGTCCCCCTGATGATGGATGGTGTGGATGCCTCGATGTTCCCTTTGATCGGCCAGGATGATGACTGGATTCATGATTTCCTGTTGGAGAGGGCCGTCGGTCTAGATCTGACCGTTGATTCTTCGATCGGGGTAGCCGGGACCCTTCTGGATGGTACAGATGCTTTCTTTGACGGTCAGATTAGCCAGGATGCCACGATGTGCGATGTGATCTTCACTGATATTCCTTTTGATGGGGAGCATTGTCCTTCCCTTGGTCGTCGGTCTTTTGCACACTCTGTTCATGAGGTGGGCGAGTCTTCTCATGCGGCTGAGGTTATGACAGTTTCAGACAGCGATGCGACTGCATCAGACATAGCCATCACTGAGGGCAGGTTAGGGGTTGTCGAGTCTGCAGAGGTTCCAGCTTTTCCTTCTTCTTCGCCCATTGACCTTCCGATCCTTCATGAGTCATCGTTGATTTCTGGGCCTTTTGTGGTGGAGGGGGTACCAGTGAGGACTTGTCAGCTGCTTCCTCGTTCTTCCTGCTCGCCACGACTGCTTGCTTGGCTTGATAGTTTGTCAACTTATGAGATTCGGGATTTGGAGTCCTATGGCTTCGGCAGTCTGATCCATATGGCCGGAGTTGATATTGACTGGAGGATGCTCGGAGCTGCCTTGATTGACTGGGTCCCTTCGTTGAACTTGTTCGCGTTCAACGATATGGAGATGGGGCCTTCTTTGGAGGAGCTTGCACGCTTGACAGGCTTGCCCTGGGATTATGCTCGATATTTTTCGCCGAAGACGTCGCCGAAGACTGCCACACCGCAGAATTGGTTCGGGATCCCCTATCTTGTTCGGCCTGCAGCCGGTGGCCAGGATGCTGTAGTGTTCTCCTTGGACTTGCTGTATGATCTTTTTTCGGGTCCTCGGGGTGTGGCTGGTTTTACCTTTGCTCGGAATGCACTGATGTTTTGTTTGATAGCTGAGGTGCTGTTCTCAGGATGGCGCAGATCCCAAACTCCTTTGCTTTTTGAGGTGATGAGTCGAGCTATCCGACGGCAGGGGATCATTTCTCTTATCTTGGCCGAGCTGTTCAATGGGCTGACTGACTGCGCCCTGGGCCGCACTCATGTTCTTCGCGGCTGTTGTGCCTTTCTTCAGGTATCTTTTCTGCACCCTTTTTCTTCTTGCTTTGTTAGGGATTGCTTTGCTTTAGCTGAACTTCTTTTCCTTTTTTGTGATCAGGTCTGGCTATGGGAGCGTCTTTCGTTGACTGTTCCTGTACCTTTTCCTGACACTCGTCGCCCAGACCTTATGCGACACATTATGGAGTTTCTTCCTCATACAGCTAGGATGAGCGAGCCCTTGTATCGCAGGATGTTCGCTGAACTTCGTGACTGGAACGTTCGTTGGGAGTCATCTTGGCTTTCACTTCCTCCAGTGCTTTGCGATGCACACCGCCTTCCTTTGATGTTGGTAGGCTTTCGATCTTACTTTTCTTACCATCCCATTCGGTTCCTGCGGCAGTTTGGGTACGAGCAGGATGTTCCTCTTTTCGCTTTCACGGGTATCGGGAGTCGAGCACTTCCATCCAGATCCTCTGACTTTAGGACCCGGATTGATTGTTCTTGGGCGAGTTACTTGACTGCTGATTTACTGGGTTTTGAGCTGCGGACTTTTCCGATGGCGACCGCCCTATATCAATACTGGGTTGCTGAGCAGTCTTTGTATCGACGTATCCCTTGTTGGCACCGGACTGTTGATGAGGATGAGCAGGATATCCTTGGAGATGCTGGCTCTTCATCTGGTTCATATGAACCTTTTGAGGAGCGCCCTTTTATCGATCCTGGCTTCCTTTTGGCCACTCATGGCCATCTGCTGTCTGAGATCTCTGTACTTCGGTATCATTGCGAGATGGTGTCGAGGAGATTGGCTGCCGATCAGAGGTTGTCTGACGAGGAGACAGCGATTCGTACCCTTGAGCGTGATGAGGTGCATTACCTGCGCATGGAGGCGAGCAGGTTGAGAGAGAGGCTATCTTTTTATGAGTCAGAGGACTTACCTGATGTGGCCGAGGAGGAGGATAGAGATTGATTTTGTTGACCACCTACACATTGATTTTTTTGCATATATGATTGATGATGATGAATTTTTTTTGTATTTTTTGAAAAAGATGATATGATATGTGTAAAAGAAATATGATGCTTTTAGTGAAAAAAGAAGAAAACTTTTTGAGAATCTACTGTGCCATGAGTTGTCTTGTGAGTGTGTCTGGATTTTGTGTCGGGATATAGGAATCAGAACTGGGGCTCGGCCAATGCTTTGACCGATGTCTCGAGATTAACTTGCATGATCCTTTGGTTCCCTAGAGGTGTAGACAACGGAAACTATTGCCTCTTGAGATTGTCAGAGTTTGTAGAGCTCTTTGTTCCTGACTGTACTTCTTCTTGTTCTTGAACTTTCACTGCTTGAACCGATCTGGACTGTCTGATTTCTTGGTACCTGCACTTTTATTTATTTTTTCTTTTTTTTTTCATTTGAGCCATTTTTGCGTGCAGTGCTCTTTCGAGTTTTCACCACAGCTGGTTTTTCCAGTCATTTTTGCCCGTGGCGCCCTTTCGGGTTTTCACCACGTCCCGGGTATTTGATCTTGCCTACCCCTTGGCAGCTATGCTGTTTTTACCCTCGGCGCCCTTTCGGGTTTTCACCAAGTCCGCTGTATGCCCACTGTTTTTACTCGGAGCGCCCTTTCGGGTTTTCACTCCGCCCTCTTTGTTTAGGCACACATTTTTTTCTTCTCTTTTTTCCTTCTCTTTTTTTTTGTTCTGCATCCTTGGATAACTGCGGCGGCTAAAGGTCGGGAATCCATCGTTGTCGGCCGATGGCAGTCTTTCAGCCCTTATCCTAAGTTACGATGATAGAGCTGTTGGTCTTAGCTAAAGATCCCTCTGAGATGAATGGATGGATGACTGTGTTTCTTCTTGGACTGATTTTTTTCTTTGGGTGCCTTGCTTTGGCTTCCCTTTTTCTTTTTTCTTTTCTTTTTTTCTTTTTCTTTTGTATTCTTTTTCTCTTTTTTTTTGTCTTTTCTTTTTGAATCCCCTTTTTTTTTTGTATTTTTTCTCTTTTCGAATCCCTTTATTTGAAACACTTGTTGGTGGACGGAAACGATTTCTCAGAGGTCTTAGCTTCGACCTCTTGACTTCAGCTCTATTAAAGTAACTCTTGATAAGGTCAGAATGGCTTACCCATGAAAGATCTTCACGTTGTCGGCGTTGGTTGGCTCAGGAAGATCCACTCCTCTCATGCTGGTGAGTCTGAGGGCGCCTCCGGGAAGTACTTCTCTGATGATCAGCGGCCCGTCCCACGAGGGTTTGAACTTTCCTCTGGGATCTGGAAGGTGTGACGGTAGAATCTTCTTCATGACCATGTCGCCTACCTTGAAGCTTCTTTTTCGGACTCTCTTGTTGTAAGCCCGAGCGATCCTTTTCTGATAGCACTGGGAATGACTTAGTGCACGCATGCGCTTTTCATCTGCTAGCTGCAACTGATCGAATCTGGCCCGTTGCCATTCTCCTTCTTCAACTCCGCTTTCGAGTAACACTCGTAGTGATGGTATTTCCACCTCGACTGGTAGAACTGCTTCCATTCCGTAAGTAAGCTCGAAAGGAGTAACGCCCGTAGCAGACCGTACAGACGTTCGATAGGCCCAAAGTGCATATGGGAGCATATCTGACCAATCTCGATAGGTCACGACCATCTTCTCGAGTTTCTTGACGATTGTCTTGTTTGCGGCTTCTACCCCACCATTCATCTGAGGACGGTAGGGGCTTGATCGATGACGTTGGATCTTGAATTTGCTGAGGAAGTCATCCATCTTCTTGTTGACGAACGGGGTCCCATTATCTGTGATGATAGCATTAGGGATTCCATACCGGCATATGATGTTGTTCTTCATGAATTTGATCACCTGAGATGCGGCAATTGTGGTGTAGGAGGCTGCCTCTACCCACTTGGTGAAGTAGTCGACTGCCACAAGTATGTACTCATGACCATTTGATGCTTTGGGACTGATCTTGCCGATGATGTCGAGTCCCCACATGGAGAAGGGCCAGGGGGTGGTCAGGTTATATAACTCTGATGATGGGGCATGGATTTGATTCGCATGCTCCTGACACTTGAAGCATTTTCTGACGTGCTGGCAACAGTCTGTCTCCATGGTGAGCCAATAGTAGCCGAGTCGTAGAATCTTCTTTGCCATCATGTGCCCATTCATGTGTGGGCCACAGATTCCTTCGTGTATTTCTTTCATGATCTTTGCAGCTTCTGTTTCATCGACGCATCGAAGGAGGATATGATTATAGGATCGCTTGTAAAGAATCTCGCTACTGATAGTGAACTGGCCGGCCAAATGCTGAATGGTTCGGCGATCTGTTGCTGTTGCTGACTCTGGATACTCCTGGGTTTCGAGATATTGCTTGATGTCGGCATACCAGGGTTTGTCAGGGACAGCTTCGGCTTCTTCTATTTGCAGGCAAAAGGTAGGTTCATCTTGAACTTCGACTGTGAGCTCCCATTCTGAAGCTCCTTTCGGGATCTCGAGCATTGATGCGAGTGTGGCGAGAGCATCTGCAAACTGGTTCTTGGCTCTAGGCATGTATGAGAAGGTGACTTCTTTGAATTCTTCGATCAGATTTTCAAGATACACATGATATGGTATCAACTTCTCGTCCTTAGTTTTCCATTCGCCATTGGTCTGATTGATGATAAGCTGTGAGTCTCCAAATACTCGCAGCTTCTTGACGCCCAGGATTATGGCTTCCCTTAAGCCAGCGATGCATGCTTCGTACTCTGCCATGTTGTTGGTGCACTCGAACGCTATGCGCCTTGAGATAGGAACAGGGACGTCATCTGGAGAGTAGAGGATCGCTCCAATACCACTCCCTTTAGAATTTGCTGCGCCGTCGAAGAATAACGTCCACTCATCTTTTTTCTTCTTTTCTTCTTCTTCAATGAGCAAGAGATCTTCATCAGGGAAGAATGTCTTGAGCGGTTGATAATCCAGGAGGGAGTGGGCGGCAAGATGATCGGCGAGGGCCTGCCCCTTGATTGCTTTCTGAGTGACATAGGTGATGTCGAACTCAGACAGGAGTAGCTGCCATTTAGCTATCCTTCCAGTGAGTGCCGGCTTCTCGAACAGGTACTTGAGCGGATCCATGTGAGCGAGGAGGAGAATAGGGAATGCAATCATGTATTGACGGAGTCGCTGAGTTGCCCAGACTAGGGCGAGGCAAGTCTTCTCGATTGGGGAATACCTGGTCTCGTAGTTAGTGAACTTTCGGCTCAAATAATATATTGCTTGTTCCTTCTTCCCGGTCTCGTCGTGCTGGCCGAGGACACAGCCGATGGCTTCTGCTGCTACTGAGATGTATAACAATAGTGGTCGTCCGGGAGTGGGTGGCACTAGGACTGGAGGATTCATGAGATATTTCTTGATATGGTCGAAGGCGGCTTGGCAATCATTATTCCATTCTTTTGGATCATTCTTCCGAAGGAGCTTAAAAATGGGCTCACAAATAGGTGTGAGCTGTGCGATGAAGCGACTGATGTATTGAATTCTACCGAGGAAGCCACGAATTTCCTTCTCTGTTCTAGGAGGGGGCATCTCGATGATTGCTCTGGTTTTGGTCTCGTCGACCCTGATGCCGTCCTCGCTCACCATAAAGCCGAGGAGCTTACCTCCCATTGCACCGAAGACACATTTCTGAGGGTTGAGACGGAGCTTGTACTTTTCTAATCTGTTGAATAACTTCTTCAGATCTTCAAAGTGTCCTTCAATTGTGCGAGATTTGACGATCATGTTGTCCACATATACTTCAAGCTCTTTGTTCATCATGTCATGGAATAATGCTGTCATTGCTCGCTGATATGTTGCTCCTGTGTTCTTCAGACCGAACGGCATTACCCTATAACAGAAGGTTCCCCAGGGAGTGATGAACGATGTCTTCTCGCGATCTTCGATGGCCATCTTGATCTGATTATAACCTGAGAACCCGTCCATGAATGAGAAGATCTTGTATCCAGCAGTGTTGTCGACCAGAGTGTCGATATGCGGCAAAGGGAAGTCATCTTTAGGACTGGCTTTGTTGAGATCTCGGAAGTCGATGCACATTCGAACCTTGCCGTCCTTCTTCGGTACTGGTACGATGTTGGCGAGCCATTCAGGGTAGTTGGAGACTACCAAGAATCCTGCGTTGTACTGTTTGATGACTTCATCTCGGACTTTCAGGGCCCATTCTGGCTTCATTCTTCGGAGTTTCTGCTTCACCGGCTTCATATCTGCCTTGGTTGGCAGATGGTGTACAACGAGCTCTTCATCGAGCCCCGTCATGTCTTCATATGAGAACGCGAAGTTGGACAATCTTGGAGCTAGGAACTCTATCATTTTCTGTTTCATCTCAGGTGGCAACGATTTTCCAATGCGTACTTCCCTAGGGATCTCAGGTGTCCCCAAGTTTACTATCTCGAAATCATCGGCTACAACATTGGCTTTAGATTCGAACTTTTTGAGGAAATCCTCAAGTTCGGGAGCTGGATCATCATCTTCCTCATCCCAAGCTTCGTCCAGACTCATGAGCTCGAAGTCTAATTCGATGTCGAAATCATATGATTCGACTTCAAACTCATGCGACTCTTTAGACGAACTTCGCACACTATTGAATGCAGGAAAAGAAATGTTTTTTGGTTTTTGAGATTTTTCTGAAATGGAAATGCTAGATGTTTTTGGCTTTTGAAAGTTTTTGATTTTTTTGGATTTTCGAAATTCATGGGACTTTGAACAAGTGGGCATTACAGACCATGATTGAGCCCAACTTATTCCAAAGTTCCAGTCGCTGCTTAAACAGGCATTTTTTTTTGGAAGCCAGAGCCCTCAGATGACTCGCTGGCTGATTCAAAAGTTAGGGGAACTGATGACCATTCAGGACCCTACACTTCCTCCCCTGGAGAGGTGGGGGTTGGTGATTCGGGCGAAGAATCATGGTCTGGCCCAATGACCATGACTTCTCGCTGGTCAGGTTCGAGATCTGAGTCATACTCAGTCCCTCCCGGATCACTTACCTCGCATTGCAGTTCGTCTGGTTCCACGGCTAGACACAAATTTGGAATCTGGACATCAGACCAATCTAGGGCTGGCCACTTCCCTTTCTTGGTCCAATGGATGGGCTGCTTCTGCCCCTGGCTAATGATTGATGAAGTTGACTTTGCAGAGATGGGCGAGTCGTGCCCCTTGCTGATTGTTGCTGAGATGGGCAAGTTGTGCCCCTGACTGGTTGAAGTGGGCAGGTCGTGCCCCTGGTTGATTGATGCTGAAGTGGGCAGGTTGTGCCTCTGGTTGTTTGATGCTGAAGTGGGCAGGTTGTGCCCCTGGTTGAGAACAGGTGTCAGAGTAACCTGGTCTTGAAGGTGCTGTATTTGACTTCCTTCTTCGCCTTCATCATTTCCTTCTTCTTCTGGAGGCTTAGATTGTTCGAGAATTTGATCCCATCGAATGGGGGGCCACGTGGCCCAAACTAGGCTCATCGGGAGGCCTTTGTGTAGTGCAGTCGGTTGATTCCCTCCTGGATCTTTGCAAGGTTCTCCTGCCTTGACGAACTGGATGGGTGAGCACCGAAATCCCTTCCTTCTTTTGTCCATGAAGGTTGCCTTGTATCCGAGTCCCCATTTGCGTTGGTTATATATCAGCGGTACCTTTCTGGACTTGAAATGATTCTTCATTCGGTATTTGAGGCTCAGACGCTCTGCCGGTGAAAAGATACGGTCTACCCTTATCGGTTCTGGATTAGCGATAGAGTTCACAGTCTCGAATTCGAAACTGTGAAACGGGATGTCTTCTTCAGAGTGTTGGATATCGATGACCGGGATGTCTGGTTCAGTGGCAGCAGCATTGGAAGGAATGATGAGCTCCTTCTCTGCATGGATAGAGATCACTTGATTTCCACAGATGTACTTCACTCGTTGATGCAGGGTTGACGGCACAGCTCCAACCTTGTGCAGCCAAGGTCGTCCAAGTAACATGTTGAAAGAGGCTGATATATCCAGGATTTGGAATGTGATGGTGGAGACTTCCGGGCCTATCTGTACCTCTATGTCGACCTCCCCTTCCACTGATCGGCGGGTGTTGTCGAATGCTCTGACACATATGGTGCTGGGTCGAAATGAAGAGGGACTGATTCCCAGACGTTCCGCAGTCTTAAGTGGGCAGACGTTTAAGCTTGAGCCATTATCGATAAGGACCAGCGGGACGCAAAGGTCCTTATATCGTAAGGCTATGTTGAGGGATCGCCCATGATCGCATCCTTCTGGTGGCAACTCATTATAGGTGAAGGTGATGGCGCGTGGAGCCAGGAGTTGTCCAATCATCAATGCTATCATCTCTGGTGCCGTATCGGAGGAGACGTGAGCATCGTTCAAGGTTTTGGCAAACATTTCTCGGTGTATGCGAGATGTGCAGAGTAGCTCCCATATTGAGATTTGAGCAGGGATTGACTTGAGCTGAGTTGCCACATCGTATGCGGCTTCATTTTTATTGCTGAGGCCTGAGAGAGCGCCTTTGGGATCTCCTCTGTTCTAATTATCTCTTCGGATGCAACGCCCATTGGGATTCATGTTCCCCACTTCCGCACATTCTGGATAGTGCCATGGAACCTCTTTGTAGTTTTCCTCCCTTTTGCCTTCTAGGACACCGGTTCTTGCAACGGTGCTGGTGTGGATACCAGATCTTCCTCGTATGGAGCTTTTGCCTTGAGAACTACATTGTTGCCTGTGCTGAATGGGTAATATCGAGGCTTGTCTTCATAGACCATATAAGGTCGTGGTCTTGGCTTGACTGTTCCTGGGGCAGGAGGCTCCCATGGAATGAATACTGGTCCTCTTGATATGGCAGGAGGTTTCTCTGTTCGTCCGAGCTGCCGTAGCGTGATTGACACGCCTCCGGGATTTGCCCTTTGCAATATGACTGGCTCAACTGGAAGAGCTCCTTCCAAGACAATGGGCTCTTGCTGCTGATGAGTATAATCCTTCCATTGCGGATTGGATTATTCTGGAGTTTCCCCTTGCAAGATGACGGGTTCGTATGTGGGCTCAATGTATGATTGTGCTCCTTCCAGGACGACTGGTTCCCAGCTTGAACGGTTGTAAGGTGCCCCTTGAACAACTGGTATATCATATGGAGGTGCTCCTTCGAGTATTACTGGCTCGGAGATTGAAGGAGGAAAGGGACTTGCCCCTTGCAAGATTGGAGGAGGATTTGTCGGCCCATAAGTGTAAGCATGAATGGACTGGATGGGGGAGAAGAAGCGATCGAGATGGTCCCCTTCTTCTATACTATTGACTGCAGGGCCACAAGACGAACTGGGGTCCGTTGGATGCTGAGGCAGAGGATTTTGAAGGATGTTGGTGGAAGCTGCTGGAGAAGTTCCAGGGACTGAGATGACGATCTTGCGGTCATCAATCAGGTCTTGTATGGCGTTCTTCAAAGTGAAGCATCGATCAGTGGCGTGGCCACGCCCTTGATGATAGGCACAGTACTCATTTTCTCGGTAGTTTGCTGGCAGAGGATGAGGAGGAGGCCTAGGTGTCATCAGAGTGAGTAACTGCTTTTGTACCAGCGTAGTCATGATTTGACTAAGTGGTTGACTGAGTGGAGTGAACTTCCTGAATTCCCTGTAATTCTGCCTGTTCTGGTATGAGTATTGGCCATTTCCTCTGAACTGCTGCTGTTGTCGAGGTGGTTGTGGCTGAGGATTCGGTTGTGGCTGATACCGCTGAGGCTGATGCTGAACTTGATTCTGCTGATACTGTTGACGTCCCTGTGGGGGAGCATGTTGATTTCCTTGAGCAGTGGTGTTAATGTTGTTTACCTCTGTTGGGCGGGTAGGAGAACCACTGCGGTTTCCATTCCCGTGCCCGATAGGTCTTCCTTCCACTCTGTTCCTTTTGATTGGAGTGGCTTGATGAGGCCATGGGGAGATTGTCCGGCCCGGATTCCTGCTTCGACTTGCTCTCCAGCACGGATCAATTGTGAGAAATTCGCATATAGATGCGAGATGAGATACCCGGATATACCTGGATATGTTGAATGAACAATTATGGAGATTTATTCTTCATCGTCGATAGGCGTTTGCATTCGAGCTGCCATAGCTCGCCAGCGTCCCACATAAGCTGATAGTGTTTCATCACTCCTTTGCCTGAGAGCCGCGAGGTCAGCTCTTCTGGGTGCCATGTTGAGATTGTATGCAAACCTGTCGACGAAAGCCTGGGAAAGCTGTTCCCACGTCCTGATGTGGTGGCAGTCCAATGAAGTGTACCAATCTAGGGCATCGCCCTTCAGAGATTTTTGGAATAAACGAATGAGGGCCCCTTCATTTCCTGAGATTGCGCTTAGTTCTCCACAGAAGGCCTTGAGATGTGCTGTGGGACAACCTCTGCCATCGTATCTTTTGAATTTTGGAACCTCAAAGTTTTGAGGTACCTGAGCATCTGGGAAAGGACACAAGTCTCTGAACTTGGTCGAAGGTAGATCAATTCCTTGTTGTCGCTGAAGCTGATTTTGCAAGATCTGGAACTGCTCCCGCAACTCGTCCAGTCCTGAGTGATCTGTTCGAGCGACTGGTGCCTCCTGGAGTAAGGCACGTTCTTCTTCGGTATAGTGGTCGATGTCTTCGACCCTATGGGCTTGCTGAAAAGCAACCGCGGGTTGCTGAAATTGGTTTGATGATTGAACTGGATTCTGATGAACTTGTGCTTGAAAGGATTGTGACTGAACTGGAGATTGTGCTGAAGGTTGAACTGGAACTTGCTGGAAATTGACTGGATTTTGCTGAATTGAAGATTACTGAAAATTAACTGGATTTTGTTGAATTGAAGATTGCTAGAAATTAACTGGAATCCCATCGGCGGGGATGTGCTGGAATTGAAAAGTGCTCCTGTTTGTAGGAGGCTGAGATGTTGGGAAGTGACCCCCTTGTTGGGTATTCGCCACTGTCCGCTGATTGATGTGGGCTTGACACTGACCCCCGTTGTGGGCATTCGCCAGTGCTATCCCTGTTGCTGGAAATTGAATCGAAATCCCATCGGCGGGGATGTGCTGAAATTGAAAAGGTGTCCCATCGGCGGGGACATGCTGAGATCTACTGAGATTGTTGTTTGCAAGATTGACTGGAAGCTGACTGGATGTTCCTGCAACGGAAGTGCTCTGAGATGGCCTTGTCGTCGCAGGAAGATATTGAGAAGGATGCCCCATAGCGAAGGGCTGAGATGGCTGTTGTCGGTAGCCTTGGGCAGACTCCGATGGTTGCGCTTGATTTGAACTGGAGGCCGGAAGGACCCGGCATGGCTGCTGAGATTGCTGAACTGGGCCAACCTGATTGTTGGCTGCTGCGGTGGCTTGTGCTTGCATGAATTGCAAGAGCATTTCTTGCATTGCTCTCACTCATTGTGCCAATTCTTGTATGATTGGCGTATTATCAATGGGCTGTTGCGCTGGAGGTTGTGCTTCGGTCATCTCAAGAGCGGGGAGGAGATGAGTTTCTTCTTCGTGGTCGGACATGGCTTGTTGAGCCCGAGTGCGGATTATGCTGCGGAAGGGAAGTTGTCTCCGCGTACGTTGAGCTCGAGGAGGCGCAATGGTGAGGACTATACTCTACTCTTTTTGGGTTTTGGGATTTTCTATTTTTTTTTTTTTGGTTTTGGAATTTTCTATTTATTATTATTTTTTTTTGGTTTTGGGTTTTGGGTAGAATGCTATGCAGATGAGATTGTATAAGGATTAGTGACTTTCAAGTACGGGAAGGATTCTGTTTTTCAAGTCGGATCACGACTAGTGGGACTAGTTTATCCCCAGCGGAGTCGCCATTCTGTGGACCCTCGCCGTTTCCGCGCTCCCACACGACGACGTTCTTCTCGTCCCTTCCCCTTTCGGGAAAAGAAGGAGAGGAGGATGCGTGAGTGCGAAATCGTCGTTTGTGCCACTGGCTTGCCTCGTTCTCGAGGGCTTCGTTTGGTGGTCGTGTTAAGCTGGATATGTTTAAGTGAGTTTATATAAGACCAGAGTCGCCACTAGCCAGTTACTTCGAATCTACAGTCGGCTAGACCCTGTAGAAATGTTAGAAAAGGGGATCCGAAGATTCCTTCTTCGAAAATGACTCTTGTTGATCTGTGGTAAGAGATTCAAGGTAAGGGATCACGGTTACAGGGTGGGAAGAGGTTAAGCACCCCACACACTGCCCGTACCGAAGTACGGTCTCTACTTCACAGAATCGAACTAATACTTGAAAGTCTGTTTTAATCCTCGTACATTCTCATGGATGACATGATGCATGAATGCGGGTCTGAACAGTAAGAGTTTCTGATGGGCAGGTTCCAACAACGGGCAAGCCCAGAGCGTACGCTCGAACTGACAGGTGCTTTATGCGAGATGATGCATGCTGTGTGCTTGAATATTCAAAGTGTTTATAGTGATATGTACGTGAATGCAGGTCTGAACAGTAAGAGTTTCTGATGGGCAGGTTCCAACAACGGGCAAGCCCAGAGCATACGCTCGAACTGACAGGTGCTTTATGCGAGATGCATGCGGTGTGTTTGAATAATCAAAGTGTTTGCAGTGAAGCAGGGGGGTTGGAAGAAAAGTAAATGTTGCACTTATGCTAGATGCAAATGAGATGATGCTGGAAAAGAGTAGCTGGATGGACGGAAGTGTCGCAAGGGTTTGCTTCGAGTGGTTGGATCAAGACTTGGGTGACTTGAGAGGCTTGGACCAGTGGTCAGGCTGGGCTGGACCAGGGTTAGGCTCTCCTCACTCGGGCTCTCCTTGGTGGAAAAATGGACTAAAGGGGAAAGGGGACTCGGATCGCACTCGGGCTGGATGGGCTTCGAATGGATTGTTGAAATAAGAAGGGGAGGGGGGTATTTATAGCAGCGAGGAGTGGCATTCCGCGTAATTTATTTCGGGCGGCCTGCTATGGGCCGCCCGTACGGCCGCTCCTCGGTTTCCAGCGATGTACGGTTGCTTCCTCGGGGCTGCTGTTTGACTCGTTGGGTCGACTCATTGAGTTGACTCAGCGGGTCGACTCGGTGATTTGACTCGACGGGTTGACTCGACGGGTTGACTCAGTGTTTTGACTCGGTGTTTTGACTCGACGGGTTGACTCAGCGGGTTAATTCAGCGGGTTGACTCAGTGAGTTTGACTTTTTTGGGATTTTTTGATTGGCTTTTCTTATGGGGGGTTTTTCAGGCTGATGTTTAAGACGGGGTTAACTGGGTTCAGGCTTGAACAGGGCTATGGAATGGGGCTTACAAGGGTGAGTTTGGCTGAGTTTGGGCTTGGGGTTTGGGGGTATGGTCCTCCATTCATCCAGCTATCTCTACCAACAGTGTAGCCGAAGGTGGGGTGTCTACAATAAGCATGGCATTTTTGGTTGAACCCACCCAACCCAACTGATGAAGAATCGAACCAACATATCTTTTTGTTTTTGGGAGGGTACTCCAGGTAGTGGGTACCTCGTAGGACCTTGACTCGTCTACTTGGGTCTTGTATCGATATGCAGGAAGGGGCGCTCCTAGGTGTGTGTAGAGGGTGTGTTTGTTCGCGATAATGGATTCCTTGGGGGGTGTGGACACACTTGCACGAATTCGGATAACGGCTACAAGGGATAAATCGAAAGGAAACTGTACCCGACCAGGGATGGACGTAAACTCGTAAGCTACCGAGGCTAGGGATAATCGTCCAGGTCTTATTGTGAAACAAAAAAGCCGCCCCGCCACAGCAGGCGGGTTGGTTCCTCTGTCGTCGCCGGGGAGCTCTTGGCGAGGAGACCGTAAGAGAAGTTGCTAAAACAAACGGGAGGGGAGGATCGACCCGTTCAGTATAATTCCGAAGAAAGACTGTTGGCAGGCCCCCTTCAAAGAAATGCGGGTAGGGTAGAACTCGGCAGAGGGTCTGAGAATAAGGTAGGGTCCTGTCCTGTCCTTAAAATTCAGATAAGAAAAGGGGCGGGTCCCTTTATGCATGCTGGGCCGGGCTAGTACTAGCCTTGTAAGGAAAAGATTGACACGATCAAAGGTTTGAAATGATCCAAATCTATGAAATTATTGCACTAAATAAGGCGGGCATTGGATGGGTGTGGGCCCGTCAATCAAAATTTTATACAAGAGTGGGTTGAAAGCATTATCTAATGAGTTTGAAATCTAAGTCGAGGCCCAGCTTATTGCTGAGCCTTTATATATATAATCCTGATCATAGAAAAATGACCCCAAATTCAAAAGTGCTTTTAAATTATAAATGTACATTGAATTGGACCACTTATAAATTTACTAATGTTTTTAAATCATCCATTCTTTTGTATAACAATGACCCACTTAATGATTGGAACGGACCAACTTGTCAGGCCAGGCCATTCAATTTCACCCTGCCCACCATGACTAGACACTGGGCCTAGATTTCAAGACCAGTTAGCCATTGGGCCAAGTTTAGGGGCCCAAGCCTTGGGTGCCCTACAGGGCAGGGCCAAGTAGCCCGGCCCATATATGATGGCGGGGCAGATGTGGACAGCTAAAGGAGATAAAAAAAAGAGCCAAATAGTCCAGATTCAAAGATCATGGCCTACATACACATCTGAATCTTGGCCTACTTGAATTGATGATGGCTCATTCAAAGCTGCTGTCTCCTTCTGCCCAACCATGTGACGATACAGGCCTTTTGCTAGGCCCACCATGCGACGATCAAGATATTTTACATGAGCTGCACTAGTATACCCTGTGCACCGAGAGCCATATGGGTGGAACTTTCATGAGATTGATCTACTCGTCCAATACCACAGCTCGTTAGAACTTTCATGAGATCTACCCCATCCATCAGGCAGGCTGCCTCATGTTTGCCTTGGAATCTAAAAATCATGACCATTCAAAGCTGCAATGAAAAAGTCAGTATGAGACGCTCACCATTATAGTTTTGTGTAAGGCCCACCATGGTGTGTCAATATCATCCAATCCATTCATCTGATGTATCCAGCATAGGATGAAAGCATTACCCAAAAATCACATTATTCCATAACTATGTTGGCCATACCACTTGAATTTAGAAGTTCTTTTAGGTTTAATTCTGTGGGATGGCCCACTTTATTTTCCAGATCAAAGCCAAACAAGGAGTGATGTATTTCATGGACGGAGTAGATTTTATTAGAGAAAGTGACCTCAGTAGTACCTATGCCAGGGACGCAGGTGTTTGATCTCTTTGCCATAGGTCCACCATGTATGGGCCACAAGGCAAAATCTCACTGACCATAGATCTTCGCAGCCCATAAAATGTTAGTTAAAAATTGTATCTTTGGACCGTTGTCCTAACTCAACTCTTGTAATTTTTTTTTGTTGAGTTATTTGATATGGTGGGAAATTCATTGAAATTTACATAATGAAATTTCTTTATTTTATACTTAAAAAATATTAAAATTTCAATCACACAAAATGGTAAAATTATCGATTTTATTAAAAGAAAATTTAATAATAAATATTTAAAGTATTTTACCATCCAAGAGAAGTTATCTTTTTTAAAATATTAAAAAATTACATAATGTTTTAAATTGAATATTTCAAATTTGCACAATAATAAACTTACAATTATTAAGAGGTATTGGAATCTTAAAATGCCTCTAATTAAGATTAAAATTACCTTTAAAATATCACTTAATTATCTTTAAAAAAAATATCACTTAATTAGAGAAACTTTAATAATAAAAAATCTTAAAAATATCTAATTAAGTTTATTTTTTATTAAAATATCCAAGAAGACTGAAGACCACAATGATACAAATTAATATGGGTATTTATTTATTTATTTTTATTTTTTTGGGATTTTGAACGGCAAAACTCCTCCTAGAATAGGACTTTACCAAATAGTGCCTCCATGGATCATGGAGAGTGCTTTTTTTCGGAGGTAAATTTACACTACTATGCTTATTTGTATTTTCTTTAAATAGTAGGAATTGAGAATCATGGGGCCTATGTAGCATGTGTTTAACAACCAATCCATCCCTAGATGCAAACTAACATTATTATTATTATTAGATGAACCAAAATTATGGAGGTTCCAATCATAAAGTGGGCAAATTCATAAAATATAAATCAAAATTTAATTGTAGCCCATTTGATGATTTAATTGGCCTGACTATTTGTTTGTGTGAACAAAATGGCGGGGTCCATATGTTGGACGGGTTGGATGTTTCACACATATCATGTGTGCCCCATAGTCTCAACTTTCACTACTTAAGAAAAATAAATTAGATGAGAGTATATTTTGTAATTTTCCTCTTTCCAAAAGCACCTTCTAGTAATTTAAAGTCATGGAGGCATTATTTGTTAAATCTTCAATTCTTGGGAAGTCAAAACAGAGAAGTATAGAGCTTATTTTTTCAGGACTTTTGCATTTCCAAATTCCTTGAAGTTTCAATGAAATACCCATGTAATTAGTCAGTTATGAACAAGCTGGTATTGGTTCTAATATATAGAAATATAGTAAAAAATAAAAAATATCAAATTGTAAATAATAAAAGAAGACTTTGGAGAGCTAGGGTATGTTACAGTCACTGTTTTAAAGATAAATTTGCCACAGGAAGATTCTTGATGCACTAGGTTCTAGCAAGCCTACCCCTACGATACAATAGTTCTCCTCTAAGATGAATGTTGTTGATCAAGTGCACTCATCATTTCAATCACACGAACTAAAAAATGCTCATAATAATTTGCCCAAACAAAAGTTGTAGAAAGAACTCAGAGGAAAATTAGAGAGGAGAGATTTTTCGGATGAATTTGCAAAAGAAAAGAGATGTCTTTATAAAACCACACCACATCACACTGTACCGCACTGCGATCACAGTCGCGACCCCCACGTGCGTGAGAGGTTCCTCCTATGGAATACCATTGTTTTTCAATACAAAGAATTAATAAGGGGTTTTAATATAAAGTCTTAGTTTCCTTAACAACTTTTCATGTGGGACAAAACTATATATAATTAAGGTAAGAGGGCTAATAAAGGCAAATTTTTTCTTAAATTTTCAAATCTTTTTTATTCTTTTATTCTAATAGGTAATTCCTCTATAAGTGCTTGTAGAATAAATTCCACAATGCTACGGTGGGGCCACTAGTGTGTACAAGTGGCATCCCAATTGTCCATAAATATATCTCCACAATGAAAGTTGGGATGCTGATTTTCTGCAGCGTTCGACTCCAAGAATATTGCTATAACTGTAAGCTTTGTGGGGCCCAATATGATGTATGTATTATATCCACATGTTTCGCCAGCTCACAATGTTTATTTTCCATCCAACCCATTCATAAGGTAACTTAGACCTAGATGAAAAGAAATTACAAATATCAACTTGATCCAAAATTTATCTACTTTTGAAATTTTTTTAATTATTGCCATTCAATATTCCCTACCATCTCCCATGGTGTGGTCCACTTGAGTTTTGGATCTGTCTTATGTTTGGACTCATGCCCTAAAATGAGGTGGTGAAATAGACGAAAAGATTGGGTATAACATATGTATTACAATGATCCCCATGGGGTTGTAGAAATCCTTGCAGCTAAGGGCTAGATGCAATCTATGCGTGAAAGTTGGATGCCCCAAAAATCAAGCCAATCCACCTATCATGTGGTTAACCACATGGTTTTGTAGGCTGGACAACCGTCCATATATATATATATATGTATATATATATATATATGTATATATATATATATATATATATATATATATATATATATATATGTATATATATATTGCCAATTTCTCAGGAGATTGTCAGTTGAGTATTGCTCATTAGAAGTGGTCTTGCTCGTTTAATGAGCGGGCAAAGATAGTGGTGTGTATGATGTTGGGAGCTATAGAAGCAAGCACTGAGTATAGAATCAAACACATGATAGATAATGCAACCAAAGCACATAGAGAACACACAAATTTTACGTGAAAAAAATTCTTGCGAGAAAAAATCATGGCACAAAGCGATAGACAATCCACTATGAAAATGAATTACAAGATAAGAAAATCACTTACAGATCAGAAAACCCTTGTTTTATTCCTTGCAAACTATAGAAACGTTTTAGCCCTCCTTGTTCTACCCTAATCCCGTATTACACTTGTTTATATGGTGTTACACTTGAAACAGGAACAAAAATCATGCACCTACGCAAAATTGCGCGAATTGTCAATTGACTAGTCGACATCGATTGATGACTCCTTGATTGCATACGACTTTCATGTTTGATCAATCGAGATCAAACACGGCCAAAAGTGTCTAAAAAGTTTGCAACATAATTCTGAATATTATCGATTGATCGAATATCCAAATTTGATAGACCGAACTTGTCCAAAATTGACCAGAGATCAATTTGTCTAATTCGAGGTAGTTTCGATGAATTGACCACAACAGTTAATTGATCGATGACCCTCCAAAACCGATTAGATTGAAGACTCTATTAAACATATGAGTGATCAAATAATGCTACCTTTCAAGGAAAAAAAAATAATTTAAACTTTAAGATTATTGAAAAACTTACAATATTCTTGTAATAATATCATTTAATGAATTTTCTGTGAAAACAATGCAAGATTTTCAAAATCTCAGCCATGTTTGTTACTCCCACCAATGAAGCCCCTCTATGACATGGGTTCTCGAGGTCATGAGCAAGAGAGGCAAATCTCATACTCATGGACTTTTTGGGTTTTAAAATTTGAGGTTTTTCTCATGATGTTTAAGTGATGGGTCGGAGTTTCGGGACAACTCTATTAAATTCTTTTATTTTGTTAGGCCCAGGCCCGATCCATTGCCAACCATGCATGATTGCTTGCCTTTTATTACAAAAAAAGTTCCATGCAGTGGGTACCTACCAGGTTATACTTATACTAGCGTTAGTGAAATGACTTAATATACAAAAAATGTGGAGTGAAGCGCATAGTTGTGTTTTCCCTTCATCCAGGTACGTGTGACCTAATCAATGTGTTGGATGGCAAATAAACATTACAATGATATGTTGAGTTTTTAATGGTTGGTGTTCAATTACCATTGTTTTCGTGTGGTGTGGTCCACTTGAGACTGAATTTGCCTCATTTTTTTTTATCACGCCCTAAAATACTTATCTAAAATGAATGGATAACATGAATAAAGCACATAGATCATGGTGGGTCCCATAGAGCACTGTCTAGTAACACTTGGCTACAGGTAGCATCATTAGGCAATCCACATCTAGTTTGGTAGCATCATTAGGCACCATAAACTTCCTTTTGGTCGACAACATCAAGTTTTGTGGGCCTTGTCATGATGCATGTGTTATATCCAAACCGTCCATCTATTTGGTGAAATCTTTTTTAGGGAGGGGGGGATTAAGCTAATTTTTTTTTCCTTTTCATCCAAGTCTATGTGACCTTATAAATGGTATGGATGACAAAATAAACATCATAGTAGGCCCTATGAAGGTTTAAAAATAGAAAACTTAAAAAAAAAAAAACCTCACCTCAAAATTAACAGAAAGAAAAGAGGAAATTGAGAACGATTTGGTTGACGGATCTTCAAGGAGTTTTTTACCTCTTGTGAGAGAAGATGGAACAACTTTGGGGATTTTTAGAAACTCTTGGAGGGTAACTTTGTCATTTTTAAAAGTTGGCAGGGATATTTTTGTCACAATTCATAAATTTTTTTGAAGGCAAATGACTTACCGCATTCAATGATAAGTTTTAAGTTAAGTCACGGTGGCTTAAAAAAATCATCAAAATTCAAGTGATATTTACCATTAAGCTAGCACTTAAATTTTTTTAGTTACCATACGGTCTGAATTAACAAAATCACTGAAAATAACATTTTTCAGTGATAAGTCCTGAAATTAAGTTTCACCAAACGCACCTTTAGTGTCAGTGTTTGGCTGTTTATGCAGAACGTGGATTGTGGAGTGACTCACCATGCTATAGGGCAGTGGGTAAAATCTGTGGGGCCCACTAATGTAGAATGGGTCGCTGATTATTTCATGGCCCAGATGGACCAAAAGAAAATCGATCGGGGTCAAAAGCGATCCGGACCGTTAGGACCGTAAAATGGTCGTAACTCGCAATCCAGAATGAGTTTCTAAACATATAATATATGATTTTAGGGTAGCTCGAGCTACTTTAGCCACCCAACCCCGCTATGCTGGGTTGCCCCTGCTGGAATCGCGAGATTCGACCGGATCGACGATTATTAGGCTAGTTTATTTTTCAGTTTTACTATTTATAGTAAGTTTTAATTTGATCATAAGTTTTGATTCGTAGGGTTTTAGAGTTAGTGCCCAACATAAAAAGGGCTTAGAATATTTAGTAGAACAACATGGTTGGGCCCATTTGAAAACTTTCTATTTTCGGCCGAAAACCCAAGAGTTCTAGTAGGATTGAGAGACTACTACAAATAGCTAGTTTACTATTTATAGTAAATTACATTTTTCTATGAGTTTGAGTTTGAGTTAGAGTCTGGTATTTTACCTAGGGTTTAGTTTCCTATTTATATGCATTGTAATTTCGTTTCTATTCATTTAATCTATTAAAAATAATTATTCAGAATTAATTTCCTCTTTTTATCATTTTATTTCTTCTTCTGTAAACAAGGACCGGTTAGAGAGACGATGATCGACCTAGTTTGTCCTCCCTACGTCACCCACCCGTTATATATGTGTTTTATCCAAGCTGTCCATCCATTCTTACAGCTCATTTAAGGGCAAAATTTAAGCATACCCAAAGCTCAAGTGGACCACACCACAGGAAATAGTGGGGATAATATGTCCACCGTTCAAACCTTCCCAAGGCCCATAGTGATGTTTATTTGTCATCCAACCTGCTCATATGGTCACACAGAAGTGGATGAAATGAAACGGGGGATGTCATTATCCCCACCATTTTTCGTGGTGTGGTCCACTTGAGCTTTAGATATGCTTTAATTTTGAGATCACGCCGTGAAATTAGCTGGAGAAACAGATGGAGAGCATGGACAATGACATGTACATCATGGTGGGTCCCACAGTTTACTCCTCACTACACAATCCACGTCCATCCATGCAAGGAGTGAGAGTTCTCACCTAGATGAATCACAAGTGTATTTTCGAGCCTGAGATGGACAAAATGCTTTGCGTTAGTTGTTCCAACGTGTCACACATATGACAGATCTGTTCCATCAATTAGTTAGCACCCATGGTGAATATTCCATATGCAAACAAGTCTGGACTATCCGTTCATTAGGAAAGCTGCATGTGTACTTTGAATATGGACCATTCACTATTATTTTTTTGTCAATTTTCCACCATACAAGCGCTACATCCCTGTTGAATGGCCTGGACGTAGGCTTTCCACATCTTCAGCATGTCAGACGTGCGACAAAGTCCTATTATTTTCACATGAGCGAATACACTTATTCTCCACCTTGTTCTATCACTTCTTATCATCACTATTATGTAATTGGCCACTACAACAGAAATTTCTGCTCAATCAATGCCCCCTCATTCAATGACTTTGCCCTGAAATTAAGTTTTACCAAACACACCCTTAGAGTTAGTGTTTGGCTGTTCATGTAGAACGTGGATTGTGGAGTGACTCACCATTCTACAGGGCAGTGAGTAAAATCTATGAGGCCTATTGATGTAGAACGGGTCGCTGATTATTTCATGGCCTAGATGGGCTAAAAGAAGATCGGTCGGGGTCGAAAGCGATCCGGACCGTCAGGACCGTAAAACGGCCGTAACTCGCAATCCGAAATGAGTTTGTGAACATATAATATATGATTTTAGGGTAGCTCAAGCTACTTTAGCCACCCAACCCTGCTATGCTGGGTTGCCCATGCCGGAATCCCGAGATTCAACTGGATCGACGATCATTAGGCTAATTTATTTTTCAGTTTTACTATTTAGAGTAAGTTTTAATTTAATCATAACTTTTGATCCATAGGGCTTTAGAGTTAGTGCCCAACATGAAAAGGGCTTAAAATATTTAGTAGAATAACATGGTTGGGCCCATTTGAAAACTTTCTATTTTTGGCTGAAAACTAAGAGTTCTAGTAGGATTGAGAGACTTCTATAAATAGTAAGTTTACTATTTATAGTAAATTGCGTTTTCTAGGAGTTTGAGTTTGAGTTTGAGTTGGAGTCTGGTACTTTACCTAGGGTTATGTTTCCTATTTATATGTATTGTAATTTCGTTTCTATTCATTCACCCTATCAAAAACAATTATTCAGAATTAATTTCCTCTTTTTTATTATTTTATTTTTTCTCGTGTAAACGAAGACTATCCGGTTAGAGAGATGATGATCGACCTAACATGTCCTCGCTATGTCACCCACCCGTTATGTATGTGTTTTATCCAAACTGTCCATCCATTTTTACAGCTCATTTTAGGGCAAAATTTAAGCATATCTAAAGCTCAAGTGGACCACACCACAGAAAATAGTGGGGATAATTTGTCCACCGTTCAAACCTTCCCAAGGCCTATAGTGATGTTTATTTGTCATCCAACCTACTCATAAGGTCACACAGAAGTGGATGAAATGAAACCGGGGATGTCATTATCCCCACCATTTTCTGTGGTGTGGTCCACTTGAGCTTTAGATATGCTTTAATTTTGGGATCATGCCGTAAAATGAGCTGGAAAAACAGATGGAGAGCATGGACAATGACATGTACATCATGGTGGGTCCCACAGTTTACTCCTCACTGCACAATCCACGTCCATCCATGCAAGGAATGAGACTTCTCACCTAGATGAATTACAAGTGTATTTTCAGGCCCGAGATGGACAAAATGCTTTGCGTTAGATGTTCCAACGTGTCACACATATGACTGATCTGTTCCATCAACTAGTTAGTACCCATGGTGAATATTCCATATGCAAACAAGTCTGGACTATCCGTTCATTAGGAAAGCTGCATGTGTACTTTGAATATGGACCATTCACTATTATTTTTTGTCAATTTTACACCATACAAGCGCTACATCCCTGTTGAATGGCCTGGATGTAGGCTTTCCACATGTTCAGCATGTCAGACGTGCGACAAAGTCCTATTATTTTCACATGAGCGAATACACTTATTCTCCACCTTGTTCTCTCTTCTTATCATCACTATTATGTAATTGGCCACTACAACAGAAATTTCTGCTCAATCAATGCCCCCTCATTCAAGGACTTGGCCCACCTTCCACCAAAGTGGGTTAATGGATGATGAGGTCGTCCATCCCAGAATTGCATATGATATTTCAGGGTTTCAGTCTATACATGGAACTTATCCACCTGTGTGTAAATGTTATTTAACTGTCGGTCTGGGGTTAACCATGTTGTTTGTATGCCATCCAACTTGGGCATCATGTGGGTCCACTGTGATGGTGGAATACCCTAAAGGTAAGGCCTTTACAATCATTATGTGTAGAAAAACAATAGATATCCATGTGTAAGAATTTTCCAAACGGTGGTCTGTCTAATAATTACTGTTTCTTCTTCACGGCCCACCTGAGATTTGGATCTGCCCACAACTTGGGTTGGCAAAATGGATGGATGGTGTGGATTTCATGCCCACACCACGTGGGCCCCACAGATCAGTGGGCTCACTCCAAAGTGGGCTGGAAAAAAATGGATCCAATACAGCATGGATGTAAAAGGCACACACCATGGTGGACCCAGGGAGGTTTCTATGGCGATGTCATTATCCCATTGCTAACATAGGTGGCCCATGAAAACCTTGGATCAAGTATCCCATTGCTAACATAGGTGGCCCATGAAAAACTTTGGATCAAGATGATATTGTGTGGGTCCCACATCTAGGTCATACGTATCGTGGTGGGCTCCAACAAATTTTAATGGTAGCAGATCAATCCCTGCTGCAATTAACGGTGCAGACCTGGACACCATAAAACTTTTATGGGCCCCATATGAGTTGGGTCAAACTGATATTCAATATCCATCGCCCATCATAAGGAGCCCACCTTTGATGTGGACCATCCATCATGTGGGCCCCACCTCTGATGTGGGCCATCCATCATGCGGGGCTTGCCTTAGATATGGGCCAATCATCATTAGGACTGACTTTTGATGTGGACCGTCCATCATGCGAGGCCCACCTTGATGTGGATCATCCATCTTGTTGGGGCCACCATTATTAATTGCCCATCATGTGGAGCCTACCTTTGATGTGGACCGTCCATAAGGTGAGCCCGCCTTCCATGTGGGCTGCCATCATGCTGGGCTCGATCACCTTGGATGGGGTCATTCATCATTAGGGGCCAATCTTTGATGTGGACTGTCCATCATGTGGGGCCACCATTATTTAGCTGTGAAAACACCTCAAGATTTTCGATCTCAATAATTTTTGTTACACTGTCCCACCAATTAATGAGCCCCCTCTAGGACATGGGTTCTCGAGGTCACAAGCGATGGAGACAAATCTCATTCTCAAGGTCTTTTTAGGTTTTAAAATTTGAAGTTTCTCTTAGGATATTTAAGTGATGGGACAGACTTTGGGGACAGCTTATTAAATTTTTTATTTTTTATTTTGCTACGCCCAGCCCGATCCACTGCCCGCCTTGCATGATTGCTTGCCTTTCGGGCTCTCAATGGATTGGGCCAGATCCGAGATCCGATTCGCACAATTGGATCTTAAAATAGGTCTGATTAATTAAATGGAGTGGATTTAGATTCACAAAAATAAATCTGAAATATATTCGGGTGGGATCCCGATCTAGGGGTGAGATACAATAGGATTTCCACTGTTACATGCATTCAACCAAACATTTTTTAGAAAAGTGGTCCTTGGGCCTACTTCTGAGGCCCATCGTAATATATATGCTATATCCATACTGTACATCCATCTTGATAGATCATTTAAGGCCATGGGCTTAAATCTAGAGAAGATCCAAATCTTAGGTAGACCAAACAATAGAAAATAGTGAAGTTGTAGGTCCAGCATTGAAATTGTTCCAGGCCCATTGTGATGTGTATATGCTACCAAAAGCTACCTAATATAGGACTCTTTGGGCCCTTAAAGGGCCGACTGAGCTAATGACCGGAGCAGATCATTTGTAGTTGGACCCCACCTAACCAAGAATAAAATAAAATAAAATAAAGAAAAGAACAAACTCTGCGTGAGCAGAGAGGCACAGGTTTACGCCCCTTTTAGGCGTGAACCACAGTTCCACCGGTGGTATCCACTTTGTGTGTGCGCGCGCGCGCGTGTATGGAAAAGATATGGAAAAGGTACCATGCGGTTGACCTCATGGGAAGTTCCCATGAGGTTGAGGTGCGTGGGCCCCACTGTGAAGTGTGATAAGCATCCACTCCATCATTCAGATGCACCATTCCATAGTGGGCCATGGGACTACACTTCAGGAAAATCCATGACTTCTGTGGGCCACAGCATAGACAACAGGTAAGAGTGAATATCCACCCATTGAAACCTTTATGACTGTTTATAGGATGAATTGAGATGTGGTTAAGAAATCTAGCCCATCCATTGTGTGTGTCCCACTTAAACAAGAGTTCACACCAAGTTTCAACCTTATCCAAAACTCAGGTGGGCCCCAACAAGTGCTTTTAGAGGCTGTAGGCATGATTTTACATTGCTTCAGTTGATATGGCCCACTTGAGTTCCGGATACAGTTGATTTTTGGGATATACCATAATCAATAGGGGACTCATCAAATAAATGGTGTGGATGTCTGATATACATCACAGTGAGATCCACACAGCTCGACCTCATGGGAACTTCCCATGAGGTCGACCGCATATTACCTTCTACTCATCCGTTTTTCCAAATCATTTTAATACACATCCCAAAAATGGTAGATTCGGATCTAGATATTACTCGAATCCGATGGCTATTCTTCCTGCCGGCGGAATGGTAGATTCGGAGGGACGGAGTTGATGTCATGAGGATATTGTGGTGGGCCCCACATAGCTTCCGCTAAGGAAACTTCCTGTCGGCAGAATTTGGGTCATGTAGTATGACTGTTTGGCTGTTCATGCAGGACGGAAATCGGACCGCAAGGGCACTGAGTAAAATCCGTGGGGCCCACCTGTTACGTATGTGTTTTATCTAGGCTGTCCATCCATTTTTACGGCTCATTTTTGGGCAAAGTTTAAGCATATCCAAAGCTCAAGTGGACCGCACCACAGAAAACAGTGAAGATAATGATGACCGCTGTTGAAACCCTCCTAAGGCCTACAGTGATGCTTATTTATCATCCCAATCTGATTCTGGGGCTAGAGCATCAATCAGGTCACGCAGGCATGACTGAAGTGAAACGGGGGATATTATCCCCACCATTTTCTGTGGTGTGGTCCACTGCGCCTTACATATGCATTAATTTTAGAATCATACTGTAAAATGAGCCGGAAAAACAGATGGGCAGCATGGATAATGACACTTACATCATGATGGGTCCCACAGTTTACTCACCATGCACTGCACAATCCACGTCTATCCATGCAAGGAACGAGAGTTCTCACCTCGATGAATCACAAGTGTATTTTGATATGGGCAAAATGCTTTGCGTTAGATGTTCCAACGTGTCACACGTATAACAGATCTGGTCCATCAACTAGTTAGTATTCATGGTGAATATTCCAAATGCAAACAACTCTGTACTATCCCCTTGTCAGGAAAGCTGCATGTGTACTTTGAATATGGATTATTTGCTAATTTTTGTTGTCAGTTTTCCACCATATATACAAGTGCCACATGCCTGTTGAATGGCCTGGATGTAGGCCTTCCACACATGCAGCACGTCTGACATGTGCAACAAAGTCTCATTATTTTCGCATGAGCCGGTACACTTACATTTCTCCACCTTGTTCCATCACTTCTTATGATCACCATTATGTGATTGGCCACAACTATAGAAATTTCTCCTCCATTTATGCCCTCATTCAAGGATGTTTACGTCGGATTTTGTAACAGGGTCCTTCAGATGTTTACCTTCCTTTCAGGCAGTTTTCTCTTGAATCTGAAAAGGCACAAAGGAAAACTAAGGGTGGCCGGCGTCCGGCCGTTAGCCCTCCGAAGCTTAAGTTAGATGAGATAGGATTATAGAGGAAAGAATGAGATAGTCTACCTTCTTATTGATGAAGCCATCCATTTATATAGATCCAAATAACCCACTCTGTTACGTAAGACGTCAAGATTACTGCTGATTTCCTGGGATAAGGTGTTTATCCTGTTGATCCCTAAATAAGGGAACGGCATAACCCAATTAGACATCTGGTTGATTACGTTTCTTGATAGTGATCCCCTAAGATCTAGTGCCACGAGCAAAGATAAACTTAAAATCGGTCTATATGGGCTGCTGGAACTATAAAGGCGGAGAAGACTTTGATTTGGAAATAACTGCTTGTATGTTGAGATGCGACCCCTTTCGGCGTCCACGAGCCGAGCTGCTCTCATGCTGAGGTGCGACCCCTTTCGGCGACCACGAGCCGAGATGCTCGTATGTTGAGAAAGGTATTCCGTACTCTCCTAATATTCGAGCATCGACCATAAGGCCTCGATGACTCGGTAACTGTGTGTCGTACTTGTCTAATGTGCGAGCCTCGACCAGATGGGCTTGCAAGTCGAATATTGTTGTAAGGGTGCTCGCACGTCTCAAGATCTCGCGAGATCCTCTGATCACCGCAATTTGACTATAACAGATGCCCCCAAGTCCTTGCCGTCGAGAAGTCTAAGGGAAGGACTTGCTTACTGGCATGCATAACCTCCTAATACCTTTATTGGAGATGAAGCCGTACATGATTGGGCTGACATTAATGAGCGCCAGCCTTCCGCAGCTTTTCGGCAGAGAGGAAATGAAGGGACGCTCGCCACGTGTCCGTGGAATTAATAGACATGCCTGTTCGACTGCTGTGCCAAACGGGCGATCGCCACGTGTCGTTAAATCCTGCGGAATGATTGCTTATAAATATACGGAGTTTGCCAAATCTTTGAATTTTCATAGAGGTTTTCGAAAACTCTTCCTCTTTCCTTACTTTCTCCTGGTGTATCCTTCTTCTTCCGGTGTAATTCTCTTTCTCCGGTGTTTCTGGTATTACTCCGCTCCTCATTCTTCTTTTCTTCCAGAGTATTCCTTTCCTCTCTCCTTTTTATCTTGAAAAATTCCATGGCTGGAGATTTTGATGAGGAGACTGTCCCCCTGGGGGATGCCACCTCGGAATCTTCTTCCTCCAACAATGCGAGGGTTCCGGCGGGTAGGTACTCCGCGTCCGGGTACCCATCCATCCTGTCGAAGGAACGACTGAATGACTTGCGGGAGAGATATCAAGTCCCTGACTCGGTCATTCTCCGGTTACTCGGAGAGGGAGAAACCCCGGATTCTCCTCCCCCAGGATGCGTTGCCATCTATGAATACTTATTTATTCTTGGGGTGCGCCTTCCTCTCCACCCTTCATTCGCGGTGTATTCCGGAGTTATAAGATTGCCCCTGGGCAACTTATCGTAAACGGATGGAGGGTGGTCTTGAGCTCCTTCGCTCTCTGGCGCAAGCTGGGAATGGGGAGTTAATCGCCGAAGAGTTTTTCCGAATGTTCCGACTCAAGAAGGCACCCTCCAGCGAAGGCTGGTATTACCTATGTTACTGGCACCGGGATAACTTTGTCCTGGGGAAACCCTCTTCAAATTATCCCGGATGGAGGAAACGCTGGTTCTATCTTCTGGGAGCTGGGAGTCTGAGTCAAGATCCACTTCTAGAGGCCCTGGTGTGAACTGTTTTTTCTGTGAAGGTGGGCACAGTTTCACACTTTGCAGGCTTTGCAAGCCTAGTTTAGGGTTTTTGCTTTTCTAACCTCTGCTCGTATTTGCAGGTATCCCGACTTTGGGGAAGCCGAATCTGAAGGGAGGAATTCACAAAAAGATCGTGAGGGTGTACAAGTTGCCTGCTCAAGATAGGCATATCGAGGCTTGTCTGTCATCCTCTCGACTCGCAGCAGCAGGACTAATATCTCGCGAGGAGGTCGCGATGACAAATGCTGGGGAGAAGAGAGGGTTGCTGCCTCGCCTCAAGGGCACAAATTCGAAGAGGCAGAAGAAGGCATCTATTTGTCCTTCTCATCCGTCTAATCAAATGGGTGGGGCTGCCCAAACTCCTCTTCTTGAGGCCGCGGTGGCTGCGCCAGAAGCACCTGTACCCATGGCTCCTTCACTGGTGGTTCCTCCTGAACCACCAGTTATTAATATTGTCGATAACTCCCCGAGAGACGACGGGGTGGGGGCAAGCTACCCCCCAGCTAAAGAATCTCGCGAGCCTAAAGGTGCTCGCAGTTGGCTCCCTCTCGCGAGCCGACTACTGGTCAAGCTGCGAGCCCAACTAGACTAGTCGTAGCCCAGCCCTCTGCAAGTGGAGCATTCACCGTCCCCCGTCATTTCCACCCAATCTGCAAGTTCCTGTTTGACAACATCTCCACCCGGACCTTTGGCACCCTTCCCAAGCCAAGTCCTGAAAACCTCTTCCTCGAAGCAGGAGTGAGGATGATACAGGTAACATATGTTTTAATTTGACCCTATTGTTTTGCTCCCTTTGTTTGCTCTCGAGTACGTATCTCATAACCTTTCTTCTATTCCGTAGGGCTTGGACCTCATTCTACGAACTAGGTGTGACATCCTCGTCGCCCGTCATGTGATAGATGAGGCTGACGGGAAGAGGGTTGTTCTGGAGAAGGCGGTCCATGAAAGGGACCAAGTCATCAAGTCTCGCGAGACCTTGATCGCGAAGATGACTGAGGAGAAAAAGATCCTCATCGAGAAGGTCCAGGTCCTGACTGATAGATATCAGGCTTTGGACTCCAACTTTGCCAAGCTCGCGGAGTTGAAGGAGAAGGCAGAGAGAAAAAGAGAGATCTTCCGTCAAGGTAAGATCTCGTTGGAAGTTAGCGACAATTTGGATAAAGAGCGCTCCACTCTCGCGCTGCTCAAGGACGACTCGATCCACTGGGATGAGGAGAGAGTAGGCCCTGTCAAGATGCTCTTTGAAGAAGGAGCCCGAGCCATTACGGAGTTTCGAACTTCCCAACTGTACGACGATGAGAGATATGAGTCGTACGATGCTGGTCGCGACTTCACACTACGAGTAGTGCAACGGATGTCCCCATCTTTTAATATGGGTGAATTCGAGAAGGTCGCGGCCATCATAGCTGTGGAGGAAAGAGCAGCCGTCGAGAACGAAGTGACCGAGGTCACTCAAGCTGGAGGGCTCTCCGAAGTGGGCCCTGAAGTCGAGAGTGCCGCTCCTCCTCCAACCGATGCGCGAGAATGATTATCTTTCTTTTCTTTGCTTCAACTCATGTATTAATTTTGCTTTGTAAACAATTTGACTTTGTAATCAATTGAGATGAATGAAAAAACACATTTTTGATGATGTTGTTGGTGTCTTATTTCTCCTTTCTTTTGTTCTTCCTTTCTTGTATACTGAATGCCTTCATACTTAACTCACGTAGTAATGAGTTAGGCTCAATCCGGGGTCGTGGTGACCATGTCCGTGTGGAGATAGACTGATCTATCGATTGAGGCTTCGATTCTACCAAGGGTAGACAATTGGCCAAGAGAATGTGGGTATTCTCTTCAGGGGCTATACAGGTCCAATTAAATGGAGTAGCGACCAAAAGACTGACTTTAATTCTACTAAGGGTAGACAATTGGCCAAGAGAATGTATGTATTCTCTTGGAGTAGCAACCAAAAGACTGACTTTAATTCATATTTATTTGAATGTCGTTCAGAATTACATCGAATTAAGGGAAATACCGTAGCAAATGTTCGACATGCCAAGGGCGACGTACGGGTCTTCCCTGCATATCTTCGAGATAATAAGTACCGGGTCGCACAATTTTGATGACTCGATACGGGCCCTCCCAATTTGGGTTCAGCGAATGAGTATGAGCTCCAAGGTTCTGTCTAAGGACCAAATCACCGAGCTGGAATGCTCTAGGCTGGACTTTAGCATTACGGTAGAGAGCAATGCACTGCTGATATGCTGTGGCTCGCAGCTGGGAGGCATCCCTCCGTTCTTCCAAGAGGTCGAGATGAAGTCGGAGAACTTCCTGATTACAAGTGGGGATCATACTATTCGATTCGATACGAAGGTACTTGAACTTCAACCGGTATCACTGCGTCGGTGCCGAATGCCAAGGAGAAAGGACTTTCGCCTGTTGATGTGCTGGTCGTGGTCCTATATGCCCATAAGACTTCTGGCAGGAGTTCTGGCCACATACCTTTACACTCACCAAGCTTGGTCTTTAAATGATGCTTAATGATTTTATTCACCGCTTCAACTTGCCCATTTGCCTGAGGATGGTATGGAGAGGTGCGAACATTGTATATCTTCCATTTTCCCCAAAATTCATCGAAAGCGGCGTTGTCGAATTGCTTTCCGTTATCGGTGATTATAGTGTGGGGGAGCCCATAACAGCATACGATATTTCTCCATACGAATTTAATGGTCTGTTTCTCGGTAATTCTGGCTAATGGTTCTGCCTCGACCCATTTGGTGAAGTAATCGACCGCCACGATTGCAAACCTATTTTGACCTTTCCCAATAGGCAAGGGCCCGATGATATTGACTCCCCATTGGGCGAAGGGCCAAGGGCTATCCATTAATGTCATTTGCTCAGACGGTACATGAGGTATAAGAGAAAATCGCTGGCACTTGTCACATTTTTTAGAGAATTCGATCGCATCTGCCTTCATAGTGGGCTAATAATATCCTTGCCTCATCGCCTTATATGCTAGAGATCGTCCCCTTGGGTGGTTACCACATGCCCCTTGGTGTATTTCATCTAGAACATGATGTGCTTCTTCTGGGTGAAGACACCTTAAATAGGGCAAAGTGAAACTCCTACGTAATAACCTTCCATTTTGTAAAATATACCTGGCAGCTCGATGACAAATTTGTCGTGCGGATTTCTTGTCGTCTGGGAGATGTCCATCCCTGAGATAGAGGATAATGGGGTTCATCCAACATGGAGAGCGATGGACCACGATCACTTGCCCAGGAGTTGCTTGGCCGATACTCGGGGTGCAAAGGTGCTCGATGGGAATCGATTGTGATAACTCAAACTCTGGTGCGGAGGCGAGTTTTGCCAAAGAATCCGTGTTGAGCTCTTAATTGTGCATATTCTAACCCCAATTTATCACTTATTATGCTTGTTTTTATGGTTTATAGACTAAACTAATGCATGAATTTGTGATTGTAGGGATGAGAGAGAGGAATCATCAATTGAAGACTTAAGGTCGCTATTTAGAAGAAAAGAAGACCAAAGGACCAAGTGGGAAAGTGTGGAAGAAAGAAGCAAAGAAGAGAAGAAAAGAAGGAAGAAGAAGACACCCACGACCGGTCGTCCAAGGCCCAAGACCGGTCGTCCGACCGGTCTCATCACTCAACAGGAGGGGCCACAGAGCCACATCTCACTGGACTGTCCACGACCGGTCATGCGACCGGTCGTCCATGGCTCAGACCGGTCGTGCGACCGGTCTTTGATTATATTTTATGGGTTGCAAAATCCTAAAACTCTCTAGACGATTTTGACGCTTTTGAGACCGGTCGTGCGACCGGTCGTCCAGTAGCTACGACCGGTCGTGCGACCGATCGTCTGCGTAATAAAACGTGTTCTACAAGTCCCGAAATTCTCTGTGCACTGCGAAAGCTTACGCAATTTCTGGAATATTCTGATGCTGCGGAGCCTCCCCACTATAAAAGGACACGTAGGGATCGTTCCTAGGGTATCTAAGAAGAGTTTAAGCAAGGTTGGAGGCGGCGGAAGTGGATTTCGGAGTTCCACAACTCCTTCTAGTTTGTTTTGCTGTTTTTATGATTTTTCTAGTTGTTTCATGTTTCCTTGGATCATGAGCAGCTAAACCTCTTAGCTAGGGCTAAGAGGTGAAGCTTGTAGTGGATCTAAGATGTTTTAATTCGTTTTTAGTTGGTTTTAAGATTGGTTTTAATGATTATGAACAATGGTTTGAAGTTAATACAAGTTCTAAGTAGTTTTTCTTAGTCTTATGATGACTCATGGATGTTTGGGAGATTTGCTTAAGTTCTTAATTGTTGTGTGCTAGTCTAGACTTGTATGATCCGAGGAATTGGAGTACGCTCTAGTACTATGATCTTTATGTGGGGACTTCCTACCAAAGTTCTACTTTTCTAGTTTTCTGAATTATGTATGGGACTGCATGTGATTTGAATCAAGTTCAAATCATAATCTAGACTTGAGGATGGTTATGATTGTGATCTTATCCTATTGGAATTGGAACTGACCTATGCAATTGAGCATGCTCATCCTAGCTTGCATTGAGTGAATCATATACATTGGCCTTACATATGACAGATTGTTTGGTTTAACAGCTCTACCATCCAGCTAGATCGATCTTAATATTGATTCTAGTTGAGAAATTAAAAAAACCACAGCGGATTGAACATCAAGGATTGCTACAAGTGGATCCTTGAACCCCTAGTGCCTTTTTATAATTGTTTACCTTTAAATTAGTTTAAAGTTGTTACTTACATCAATCGCATACAAAATCTGGTTGTTAGCTCTCAATAGATACTATTAGATGTGTTTGTGAATTCCTACACAAGTCCCTGTGGATCGACCTCGGTCTTACCGAGTTTATTACTACATCGCAACCCTACACTTGGGGAAGCGAACAAGTTTTTGGCGCCGTTGCCGGGGAACTTTGACGGTTTTTCACAGATTTCTGAAAATACAATCTATTAAGGATTTTTAGGAATAGTTCTAACTTAGTTTATTTTGATTTGTTTTTCTTTTTCAGGGATTTCTAGGAAGTTGAAGAAGACATAAAGATCTCAAGTGCTCGAATCAGGTTCTATCTTTCTAAACCTTACTCTTCTCATTCTTCTATTTATTCCTATCATATTCATCTCTTGTAGAGTGGGTGGAGACTCCTTTTGGATCTCTGAAAGGTAAGCCTTGTGCAACCTGGATTCCTATTGGTCGGCTCTGCCGTCTTGGATCACCTTTGTGCTCGGAGATTTCTCTTCTCACTTCTACTCTTCTTTCTTCTTTTTCTGCACTTTTCTCAAAGGATTCAAAGAGTGGGTGGGGAGTTCTTTGAACCCCTATTGACTAGGAGAAATCGGTCTCTATCCTTGCTTCTGGCATAGCCATTGCAAGACACCTTGTGCTTCGGTCTTAGAGAAGAGTAAAGAAGGGAAGGAAGAATTCTTTTTCCTTTTTGTTTCATACTTTTTGGTTTTGCATGCCACATTGGGCTCGGGATTCCAATAACCGACTCATAAGTGAATGGGGGATAGTAGAAGGAATTGACAGAGAACCACGTGCTAGGAGACATCTAACTTCTCCAATTTTGTCTGAAAGTATGGCTGTGAATCAACCTAATCTAATGGCCAATCCTAATCTGGGCTTAAACCAAACTGAAACGGGAGAGAATGTGGTTGAGAATGTTCCCCGACCAAGAACTTTACGTAATTTCTTGCAACCAGCACGATCTCACTGATTTCGAAATATCGTGCTCACTGATCTCGACCGCCCATTTAGTTAATCGCCCTGAAACCTCGGGTTTTTGAAGGACCTGCCGTAACGGATGATCTATTGGCACTAATATAGCGTGGGCTTGGAAGTAGAGTCGCAGTTTTCGGGCAGCCGTGACTAAAGCAAGGGCCAACTTTTTCATATCAGAATACCGAGTTTCGACATCCACCATTGCTTGACTAATATAATAAACGGGCATTTGTACCCCGGAATCTTGTCTTATTAAAGCGGCACTAACGGCCGTAGAAGAAACAAATAAATAAAGAAGAAGTTGCTCGTGCGCCACAGGTTTAGATAAAACGGAGGGCGCGCTCATATATTGCTTCAGTTGTTGGAACGCTTCTTCGCATTGCGGTGTCCACTCCCAATCAGATTTGGCGGTGGCTCGGAGGAGCTTAAAGAAGGGTAAACACTTGTCCGAGGCCCGCGAAATGAACCTGTTCAACGATGCGATGCGACCCGCCAATCGTTGGACATCTTTGAGAGTGGTTGGAGACTTCATTTCGATCAATGCTTTTATTTTTTCAGGATTTGCCTCGATTCCTCGCTGGCCAACCATAAATCCGAGAAATTTTCCAGCGGATATACCGAACGCACATTTCTCTGGATTTAGTTTCATCTGATACTTCCTCATTAAGTCAAAAGCTTCTCGAAGATCTGCAAGGTGGTCATTTTCTACGATGCTTTTCACGAGCACGTCGTCGACATAAACCTTCATATTCTTACCGATTTGTGTGGTGAATATTTTATTGACGAGGCGTTAATAGGTGGCCCCTGCATTTTTAAGACCAAAAGGCATTACCTGGTAGCAATACAGGCCTTGGTCGGTGATGAAGGCGGTGTGCTGGCTATCTGGCGGATGCATCATAATCTGATTCTAACCAGAATAGGCGTCCATGAAACTTAGTAGAGCATGCCCTGACGTTGAATCAACCAACTGATCGATTCGCGATGTCGGGAAGCTGTCTTTGGGACATGCTTTGTTCAAATCGGAGTAGTCAACGCACATCCTCCACTTGCCATTAGCTTTTCGAACGAGAACCACGTTCGCGACCCACTCCGGGTAGTCGATTTCTTTTACAAAATTGACTGTGAGCAACTTTTCGACCTCGGCCTTGATTACCATTTGCCTCTCTGCAGTGAAGGCACGTCGGCGCTGGTGAACAAGTTTATACTACGGATCAACGTTCAGACGATGTGCTATGACGCTGGGATCAATGCCCGGCATGTCTCCATGAGACCAGGCAAACACATCTTGGTATTCGGTAAGGAAATGGACCAGATTTTCCCAAAAGACGCTACTTAAAGAGGATCCCAAGTAGACAACTTTGGACGAGTCGTCTTCAGTTAAGTGGATTGCCACTGTCTCTTTTTCGGGAGTTCCAGATTGGAGAGCGTTCTCTCTCGGGTCCAACAAGGTTGCCGTCGAAAGACCTGATGGATCTTGTGCCACCATCATAACTGGCGTCGTCTGGGCCTTTTTTCGGTCTTGTACGGCTATCTCGTAACACGCTCGGGCTTCCTTTTGATTTCCTCGTACAACCCCGATGCCATTTAGGGTAGGAAATTTTATGCACAAGTATAGTGGATGCAACGCTGCCTCTACCTTGTTAAGCGAAGGTCGACCCAAAATGGCGTTATATGCTGATCTTCGATCTACCACGAGGAAATTTACGAAGATAGCCGTTTTCGCTGGGTTCTCGCTAAAGGTGACTAGAAGGTTAATGCTTCCTTTAGGTGTCACCACTTCGCCCCCAAAACCGATGAGAGGGGTTGAAATTGGTTTGAGCAGGCTTCTAGCGAGCGCCATCGTGTTGAAAGCCTCCAGGTAGAGAATATCAACAGAGCTATTTGTATCCACCATAATACGATGAGTTAGATAATATGATACCTTCAGCGCGACCACGATGGAGTCTTCGCGAGGGAAGTGAATCCCCTCTGCATCCTCGAGGGAGAAGGAGATTGGAGGATGGCCGGAGTCTGACGTGTTGGGCGTCTGTTCCAACCAGTAGATATGCTGGGGCTTTTTAGATGCCTTACGAGTGTATGCTTTTCTTGAGGCTTGAGAATCTCCTCCGCAAGCTGGTCCTCCGACGATGGTCCGAATCTCTCCCGTAGGTTCAATGTCTTCTTGTGAAGTATGATGGTGAGGTGACTTCTTCTGGTGTGGCAGGGCTTCCGTCCTTTTAGGTGATCGACCTTGTCGGACAACATAATCTTGAAGATGACCTTTTCGAATAAGAGCTTCAATGTGATCTCGTAAAGATATACAATCTTGGGTGCTATGCCCATGGTCTTTATGAAAATAACAAAACTTGCTCTTATCTCTCTTTTCAGGATCCGATTTGATCTTTGCAGGCCATTTCACATATGGTTTATGCTTGATCTCCATTAGTACCTTTTCAGGGGATCGGTTGAGAGGAGTGTAGTTATGATATTTACCAGAATAAATCTTCTTGGGAGAGCGGTCCCATCGATCACGCCGATATTTCTTATCCGAGGAGAAATTTCCTCTGGTTTGCGCTTCTTGCCCTATATACCATGACGTGCCAAAGCAACTTCTTCCGCATTGATATATTTCTGAGCTTTTGCTTGGAATTCCGTCATGGTTTTAGGAGGGTTCTTATCTAGGGAGAATCTAAAATTCTCGCTTGTAATTCCGGCTATAGGGTGGTGAGGCCTTTTTCTTCGGTATAACCTTCAGTTTGGACGGCTTTTGCAGTGAACCGTACTGTAACCTCCTTTATCGTCTCCACATGCTGCTGTTTCAAATCCATTAGGTGAGGTGCTGGCTTTTTAGTACGGATGCTTCCCATGAATTGAGAGAGGAATAGCTCCGATAACTATGCGAAGGACCCGATGGATTGAGGCTTTAGCCCTCGGAACCATGTACGAGCTGCTTCCTTTAAGGTTAGGGAAAAAGCCCTACACATGATTTCTGACCCATGTCCCTCCAACTCCATAAGAGACCTATACGTTTCCAGATGTTTGAGAGGATCGTCCGTACCTGTATACGGGATAATGACGGGCGTGCGGTACTTCCTCGGCAAAGGTGCTTCCATGACCTCGCAGGTGAAAGGAGACTCGGACCGATGTATAGACGTCATAGCAGCAGATGGTCGATTTGCCTGATATTGTTGTTCCATATCATCAAAACGATCATGGATTCTTTTGAGGTCTCCTTCTCATGGTAAGGTATAACCTAACGTTTCGACGGTGGACCCCTGAGATTGCTGTTGCCGGGAAGTACTGAAGTGTATGGAATGCGGGGGTAGTACAGGGGCTTGGTTGCCGAGTGGCATTCGATTTGACGGAGGATGGTTCGGTTGGACTTGTGGTTCGTCCGCGGAATGTCTGGAAGCCATTGGTATAGGTTACGTCGGTAACCCTTCGGAAGGTTGTCGCTGAGGCTCCAGGAAATGCTGATCAAGCCGATTAGACAAGGCTTGAAATCTGGCGTTGAGGGTTAGGAGTGTATTTCCGAAGAAACGCATGACATGCTCTTAATTTTCGGAAGTATTAAATAACGGGTTTTGTGATGGCACGTTGGGGTCTCCTTGGGGGATGCCCGTCGAAGTAGTCGGAGGGATGAACCCTGGTTCGGTAATGTCAGGCGGAGGCAACGTCTGCCTTGAAGTGGAAGGATGAACTGTCTTTTTGGGAGGCATGGTGGGAAGACTTCGATCAATTGATGAGAGTGGCTAATCTTGACGATCAAGTGTTCCCACAGACGGCGCCAATCTATTTACGTCAGATTTTGTAACAAGGTCCTCCAGATGTTCACCTTCCTTCCAGGCAGTTTTCTCCTGAACCTGAAAAAGCATAAAAGAAAACTAAGGGTGGCCGGCGTCCAGTCATTAGCCCTCCGAAGCTTAAGTTAGATGGTATAGGATTATAGAGGAAAGAATGGGATTTTGGACTGAGAGATAGTCTACCTTCTTATCGATGAAGCCATCCATTTATATAGATCCAAATAACCCACTCTGTTACATAAGACGTCAAGATTACTGCTGATTTCCCGGGATAAGGTGCTTATCCTGTTGATCCCTAAATAAGGGAATGGCATAACCCAATTAGACATTGGTCGATTACGTTTCCTGATAGTGATCCCCTGAGATCTAGTGCCACGGGCAAAGATAAACCTAAAATCGATCTATATGGGCTGCTGGAACTATAAAGGCGGAGAAGACTTTGATTTGAAAATAACTGCTTGTATGTTGAGATGCGACCCCTTTTGGCGTCCACGAGCCGAGCTGCTCGCATGCTGAGATTCGACCCCTTTCGGCGACCACGAGCCGACATGCTCGCATGTTGAGAAAGGTATTCCGTACTCTCCTAATATTCGAGCATCGACCATAAGGGATCGATGACTCAGTAACTGTGTGTCGTACTTGTCTAATGTGCGAGCCTCGACCAGATGGGCTCGCAAGTCGAATATTGTTATAAGGGTGCTCGCACGTCTCGAGATCTCGCGAGATCCTCCGATCACTGCAATTTGACTATAACAAAGGACTTGGCCCACTTTCCACCAAAGTGGGTTAATGGATGATGAGATCCTCCACCGCAGAATTGCAGATGATATTAATTACAGGGGTTCAGTCTAGACAAGTGGGTGGAACTTATCTACCTGTGTGTAAATGTTATTGAAATGTTGGTCTGGAGTTAACCATGTTGTTTGTATGCCATCCAACTTGGGAATCATATGGGTCCACTGTGGCGGTGGAATACCCTAAAAATAAGGCCTATACAACCATTATGTGTAAAAAACAATAGACATTCATCTAAGAATTCTAAATTCACGCAGTGGCCCACATGATATGGTTCGATTGGTCTCATTTGGAGAGTCTGAGGTGGGGCGATCCTTCCCAAAAGTTAAATTCCATATATAATTCAGGCCCCACAAGTAAAGTTATATAATGTGCTTTCTTCTATTTATTATTTGATTATTTAAAAACCATATAGCAAGCAAGTACTGTGCTCAAATTGTAAGAATGTTACAAATATGCTTTCCTTGAAGCGTTATTTGCTCACTCTCCTTTTTGAAGTGAGATAACTTACGGACGGTTGGTGAATCACTTCTAGGATACGACAGACTTAGGTGATTCTGCATCCAACAATCATGAAGAAACCACAATAAGGACTCGGCTAATGCAATCACTTTCTCTGGATGGCTTAGTGAGTATTCAGACTAAGGATCTCAATGAGTTCAACTGATATAAAAATTAACTTAGTTAAAAAGAAAAAGAGAGAACTTTTTCTTGTATATGAGATCAACTGGATTTTGGATGCTCTAGATCTAGACGGGTCTAGTTTGTATAGAGGGCCTCATGATCATTTTGCACTTAAGTACTAGCCATTTCTTAAGTGTCTCTGACCGTTTTCATTACTGAAAGCCTAGGCATTTTTAGACCATTGACATTAACCATCATTTGTTTCTAGTCGTTCTCTGCAGTGGACGACTGTGACCAATTGACCAATCAGATCATTTTTAGAAACCTATATAAAATGGCATTCTCTCCCACTTCGCACCTCTCGCATCGTCTCATGGCCGTTGCGAGGGAGCTAGTACTTGTGACACGATGCGTATGTGCAAAGTACAAAGTGTACCATTAACGCCTCTACAACCACACTGCCCACACTCTCACGTGCACATGCGTGCGTTCAACCCAACTCATTCATAAGGTGACTTGGACCTATATGAAAAGAAATTACAAATGTCAACTTGATACAAAATTTATCTTCCCTTGAATTTTTTTTAATTGTTCCCATTCATTTCTCACTATCTCCTATGGTGTGTTCCACTTGAGTTTTGGATTAGCAACATATTTGGACTTATGCCCTAAAATGTGGTGGTGAAATGAATGAAAAGATTGGTTATAACATACGCATTATAATGAACCCCATGGGGCTATAAAAATCCTTGCAGCTAAGGGCTAGAGGCAATTTGTGCGTGAAAGTTGGATGCCCCTAAAATCAAGCCAATCCACATATCACGTGGTTAACCACATGGATTTTTAGGTTGGATGGCCGCCCATTATATGTAACTAGGATAAAAAATGAATCGTCATTTTCTTAGGAGATTGTCAGATGAATATTGCTCATTAGGTCTTGCTCGTTTGATGAGCGGGTGGAGAGTGTGTGGTGTGTATAGTGTTGGGAGCTATGGAAGCAAACACTGAGTATGGAAGCAAACACTGAGTATAGAATCAAACACATGATAGATTAACACAATCAAAGAATATAGAGAACATATGAATTTTACGTAAAAAAAAAAAAATCCTTCTAGGAAAAAATCACGGCACAAAGCGATAGACGATCTACTATGAAAATGAATTACAAGATATGAAAATCACTTACAGATAAAAAAAACCTTTGTTTTCTCCATTGCAAACCCTAGAAACATTTTAGCCCTCCTTATTCTACCCTAATCCCGTATTACACATGTTTATATAGTGTTACATTCGGAATAGGAAGCAAAAATCGTGCATTCAGGAAAAATCGCACGAACTGTCGATCGACTGATCAACCGATCGACATTGATTGACGACTCCTTGATTGCTTGACGACTTACATGTTCAATCAATCACCCAAAAGTATGCAAAAAGTTTGTAACATAATTATGCATTTATTGATCGATTAAGCCTTCAAATTTGATCGACTGAACTTATCCAAAACTGTCTAGAAACCAATCTATCTATTTCAAGGTAGTTTCGATGAATTGACCACAACAATCGATTGATCGATGACCGTTCGAAACTGATTAGATTGAAGACTCCATTAAACATTTGAGTGATCGAAAAATAGTGTTGTTACCTTTCAAGAAAAAAAAAATCTAAACTTTAAAATTAGTGAAAAACGGCAATATTCTTATAATAATGTCATTTAATGAATTTTTCGAAAAAACACTGCAAGATTTTCAAAATCACATCCATATTTGTTAGACTGTCCCACCAATGAGTTCCCTCTATTACATGGGTTCTCGCGGTCATGAGCCAGAGAGACAAATCTCATCCTGAGGGACTTCTTGGGTTTTTGAAGTTGAGGTTTTTCTCAGGATATTTAAGTGATGGGGTCAGACCAAATTTTGAGAATTTTACAAATTATACCTCATTGATACCATAATTACATCTTAAGGTACCTCATTAATCCCAATAATAATCAATTGGGTACCTTCTGTTAGTTTTTTCTTATTTCCATCAATTTTTTTTATTTATAAAATGACAAAAAATGCTTGTTATTAATGACGTGGCTTTTAATTATCATCTTTTGTGGATTCCCATCGTGATGTATGAGGTTTATCCACGCGGTTCATCCATTTTTACATATCATTTTATGGTATGAGCCAAAAAATGAAGCAGATATACAAGCTCAAGCAGTCCGCAGATATACAAGCTCAAGCAGTCCACACAATGGGGATTGAACTTCTACTATAAAAAACTTCTTGGGGTCACAATATTTGGATCAAGCTGATATTTGTGTTTTTCCTTCATTCATGTTTATGTGACCTTATGAACAGGTTGGATAGCAAATAAACATAACGGTGGCCCTAAAAAGGTTTCAACCATGGGACATTGTCATGACTGCTTTCTGTGGTATGGTCCACTTAATAAGCCTTTGATCTGCCCCATTTTTGGGCTCAAATCCTAAAATGATCTTTAGAAATGGATGAACGGCGTGGATAAAACCCATAAATCACAAAGGGCCTTAATTTATTTCCGTCCAGGGAGCCGGACGCAATCCACTCCCGTCTTTTGCCTACTGACGCTGCTACTGATCGGTGCCTTGGGCCCCACCATGATATATGTGTTTTATCTACGCTGTACATCCAGTTTTTCAGATCATTTTACGGTGTGAGCTTGAAAATGAGTCAGATCCATATCTCAGGTGGACCACACCACAGGAAACAGTGGACATTGAGCATCCACCCTTAAAAACTTCTTAAGGCCACGAAAGTTCTGGATCAAGCTGATAATTCTTTTTTCTCTTCATCTAGGTCTGTGTGACACGTTGGATGGAAAACACATACATCGAGGTGGGCCCTACAACGCCGAACACTTCACCCCACCATTAAAATCTTCCAATGGTCCACTGTAATGCACACCGTTTATTTTCCACTTAACCTATTTATAAGGTCACACGTACCTGGATGAAGGGAAAAAAAATGAATATCAGCTAGATCCAAAACTTTTGTGGCTCATAAGTAGTTTTTAATAGTCACTCACCACTGTTTCCTTTTGTGTGGTCCACCTGAGAATTGGATCCTTTATTTTCGGATCATTCCATAAAATGAGCTGGAAAAAAAGGATGGAAGGTGCAGATTTACAATACATACATCAAGGTGGGCCCCACTGTCAGGGCCACACTCATTTGGGTGAGGCCAGGGTGTACCTAATCCACTGGACGGATAGGGGATCCGAGGGGCCATTGTGATGTATTGGTTTTATCTACACTCTTCGTCCATTTTTTCACTTTTTTTTTTAAGCATATGAGCCCAAAAATGGGCAGATCCAAGGATCAAGTGGACCACACAGTGAGATTAAAGTAATACCGTTAAAAACTTCTTGGGGACAACAGAGTTTTAGATCAAGATGGTAATTGTGTTTTCCCTTCATCCAGGTCTATGAGGCCCATGTGACCCACATAGGCCCTAGGAAGGTTTCAACGGTCACCCTACTGCTTCCCATGCTGTGGTCCACTTGAGACTTGGATCTGTATTATTTTTTGGATCAAACCCTAAAATGATATGGAAAACTGGGTCGACGGTGTGGATAAAATCGATACATCACAGTAGCCTCTCAGAGCCCTGTCCGTTCTTAGATATAGGCGGGTCCCAATCGACGTATGCGAAAGATGAAACGCGAATTGCCAAGTCTTGATGTGGCTACTGGCTGGTGCCCTGTGGGCCCACCATGATTTATGTGTATTATCCATACCTTCCATCCATTTTTCCAGATTATTCTAGGATATAGTGCTAAAAATTAGTCCGATTCAAATCTCAGGTGAACCACGCCACAGTAAAACAGTGGTGATCGAAAGCCTGTCATTAAAAACTTCCTAAGGCCTACTGTAATGCTTATTTGCCATCCAACCTGTTGATTAGGTCCACAAACCTGAACGAAGGGAAGGCATAAATGTCAGCTTGATCCAAAAGTTTTGTATGACCACCTTTTCCTGTGGTGTGGTGCACCCGAGATATGGGCTTTATTCATTTTTGGGACCATGCAATAAAATAATATGAAAAAATGGATGGACCACATAGATAAAAGGCATTCATCATGGTGGGCCCACAGAGCAACGACCAGTAGCAACGTCAGTAGGCAATCCGCTCAGTGATGTATTTTCTATTTTTTAGTAATTTTAAATAAAATTGTATGCCCCACCTGAGTTTTTGAATACTTTGATTTTCGGTTAATTTTTTCATCCTGATGTATCACGTTAGATGAATGGATGGATGGCATATATAAGATGATCATGATTTTTGGGTTTTACGGCATTTGATGGATGGACGGATGGATACGACGGAATTTCTGATCGTTTGTGAAAGTAACCCTGGTTGGTTGGTACTTAGCATGGGTTAGCCTAACACGGCTCGTTATTTCATACGTGATGAGCCTGGTGGACACATCCATTCCGTCTATCAGTTTTGAAAGCTCATTTCAGGAAATAATTACAAAAACTTAAGCATATCTATAACTCAAGTGGGCCACGCCATAGAAAACAGCCAAGATAAAACATGCACCATTGAAATCACAGAAGGTCTGGATGAGGATAATATACATGTGTTTCAGTTCATCAACAACCTTATGAACGGTTTGGATGGTATACCAACATCATGGTGGGCCACAGGAAGGTTTGAATGGTTGGCATTTCCATCCCATGTTTCTATCATGTGGCCCACTGTAGTTTTGGATGTAGATCATTTTAAGGATCCTGTGACAAACATGAGCTGGCCAAAGGGATGCACAGAGAGGATAGTCCATAGATCTTTCGCCTATAGTAAGCCTGTGGAAGTTCCTGTAGGGGAATGTGTGGGGCCCACTGTGATGTATATATGACATCACTCAGGATAGAAATGAAACTCCCACCATTGAAACTTTTGGTGGAACCTCAGTGGTGCTGGATCAGGATAATATCTGAATTTTCAGTTCGGCCCTGTTGGAACCACCTTATGAACGGTTTGAATGATATACAAACATCATGGTGGGCCACAGGAAGGTTTGAATGGTTGTCGTTTCCATCGTGTTTCCTATTGTGTGGCCTACTTGACTTTTGGATCTGCATCATTTTTTGGCTCACATCATTAAGTGGGCGAAACGGATGCGCTGAGTCGATGTCATGAGGATACTGTGGTCGGCCCCCACATAGCTTTTGCTATGGAAACTTCCTGTCGGCAGAATTTGGGTCATGAATGACCGACGCTTTTCTTTAATGTCAGTGTTAATTTGGCTGTTCATGCAGGACGGAAGTCGAACCGCAAGGGCGGTGAGTAAAATCTATGGGCCCACCCGTTCTGTATGTGTTTTATCCAAGCTGTTCATTCATTTTTACAGCTCATTTTAGGGTAAAATTTAAGCGTATCTAAAACTCAAATGCACCACACCACAGGAAACAGAGAGGATAATGATGTCCACCATTGAAACCTTCCTAAGGCCTATGGTGATGTTTATTTGTCATCCCAACCTGATTCTGGGGCTACATCATCAATAAGGTCACACAGACGTTGATGAAGTGAAATGAGAGTGTCATTATTCCCACCATTTTCTGTGGTGTGGTCCACTCAAGCTTTAGATATGTTCTAATTTTGGGATCATGCTGTAAAATAAGCTAGAAAAACAGATGGACAGTGTGGATAATGACAAGTACATCATGGTGGGTCCCACTATTGACTCACCATGCACGCTATAACGTGGCTAGCTGCTCACTACACAATCCACGTCCATCCATGCAAGGAACGAGAGTTCTCACCTCGATGAATCACAAGTGTATTTTCGAGCCTCAGATGGAGAAAATGCTTTGCATTAGATTTTCCAATGTGTCACACGTATGACAGATCTGGTCCATCAACTAGTTAGTACCCATGGTGAATATTCCACATACAAACAACTCTGGAGTACTATCCCCTCATCAGGAAAGCTGCATCATGTGTACTTTGAATATGGACCATTCGTTATTATTTTTTTGTCAAATTTTCACCATACAAGCACCACATGCCTGTTGAATGGCCTGGATGTAGGCCGTCCACATGTGCAGCACGTTGGACATGTGCGACAAAGTCCCATTATTTTCGCATGAGCGAGTACACCTAGAGTTCCCCACCTTTTTCCATCACTTCTTATCATCACCATTATGTGATTGGCCATACAACAACATAAATTTCTCCTACATCAATTCCCTCATTCAAGGACTTTGCTCACTTTCCACACCAAAGTGGGTTAATGGATGATGAGATCCTCCATCCCAGAATTGCATATGACATTTCAGGGTTCAGTCTAGACAAGTGGGTGGAACTTATCCACCTGTGTGTGTAAGTGTTATTAAACTGTCGGTCTGGGGTCAACCATGTTGTTTGTATGCCATCCAACTTGGGCATCATGTGGGTCCACTGTGATGGTGGAATACCCTAAAAGTAAGGCCCGTACGTATAATCATTATGTGTAGAAAACAATAGACATTCGTGAAGAATTTTCAAATTCCGTGGTGGCTTACATGATGATCGGCCTCATTTGCAGAGTCCGTGGTGGGCCGATCCTTCCCAAAAGTTAAATTCCATACATAATTCAAAGCACGCCCCACAAGTAGAGTTATATAATATGTTTTTTTTTTTTTTACAAAAACATTGCGGAGGGGTCCACTTCTATTTATTATTTGATTATTTAAAAACCATATAGCAAGAAAGTACTATGCTCAAAATCTGGACATGGACTCAAGCTCGATCGATTTTGAATATGGACCACATCCTATACAATCTTGACAAAATCTAAAGATTACTTGTCCACATATGGGTACGCAATTAGCTACCCAAACCAACCAGTAGATAGCTCCCTCAGCCTAGACGAAACTTTACAACTAAGAGCTTCTAATTTAACACCCAGATCCATAGCTCAAGTGATAGACTGAGTGAAGATAGCCTTATCTCAACCTTGGTCATGGCATCGATTCCCAGAGTAACGTCTTACTCTATGGAAAGTGTGGGTCATACTAATTTGGTCCCCACATATCTGGACTATCCATCTTGTTGGAGATTTGCTCCTCAGTGTAAGAGGAGAGAGGGTGATTTTTTTTTTTTTGTCACCGGCCGGCCGATGCCCCTTGGTCGACCGGCCGGACAATGTGGCTGGAAACACTAAAGTCACTGGACTATTTTTGTCCAGTCCGACCGGTCGTCCGACCGGCCGGAGGTCTCGGTAGACAGGTCGGAATGCTGTTTTTTCTCACAACAAACTCTCTGGAATATATTTTGTGCATCCAGCCGGCCAGCCGGTAGTGTGCACGGACTGCAACATGCGGTTTCTTAATGGGGCTCTAACTCTTACAAGAGGGTATAAAAGGGCATCTAATATGGGATTTAGCAAGTGAATTCAGAATACTACACGTCCAAGGTGAGAGAGAGAAAAAGAGGAAAAGATGAAGAAAAGGAGAGAGAGGAAGCTTGTTGGAAGAGAAGGCTTTGCTTGTGAATGTGATTCACGGTGCAATCGACGTCTCGCCTCTTCAACGTCTTCGTGCACGGTGAGATCTCTCAGTTTGTAGTCCTTTTATTGTTTATCCATCCCTGCGTGGGTGAAGAAGGTTAGATCCAAGCGGGTTGTGCTTGTGATCGAGGTTGTAAACGATTCTCTTGATAGTGGATTGTTTGTCTAGACGAGGTCCCGTGGTTTTTACCTCTTTGAGGGTTTTTCACGTAAAAATCTCTTGTGTCGTATGGTTTTTGATTTGATCAGTTTATTGCTTTATTGTATCGTATAATTTAAGTAGTTTTGGGGGCGAGATCCTAAGGTTTTGTGAAACGCACCCAACAAAAGTGGTATCAGAGTGTTTATGTTGTTTGGACGGAAGTGGAATCGGTTCTGAATTATGGAAGGTAGCTCATCAAGGATGATTAGCCTCAATGGTTCTAACTGGACCATATGAAAGGCCAAAATGGAGGACTTGCTTTATTGTAATGACTCGTATGCTCTAATCTTAGGCATATCAACGAAGATAAAAGATATGCCAGATGCTGATTGGAAGAAGTTGGACCGAAAGGCGGTGGGGTTTATTAGAAAATGGTTAGACGATTATGTATTCCACCATGCGTCTACGGAGACCTCAGCCGCTAGCTTATGACAGAAATTATAAGGGGTATATGAGAGGAAGACGGCCGGCAATAAGATCTTCCTAATTAGAAGACTTATGAATATCAAGTTCAAGGATAATGGTTCTGTGGCTGAGCATATGAATGAAGTCGGCAATACTATGAACTAACTCTCCGCTATAAAGATGGTCTTAGATGATGAACTACAGGCTTTGCTATTACTTAGCTCATTGCCTGATAGTTGGGAGATATTGGTGGTGTCTCTAAGTAACTTCGCACCAGACGAAAAGATGTCCATGGAGAAAGTAACGAGTTGTCTCTTTAATGAGGAGACAAGGAGAAAGTCTCAAGGGTCTATTCAGCAAGAGGCCCTTGTGACACATGATCGGGGGAGGGAAAAGAACAGAAAGGGCGGGAAAGCCTGAGATAAATCAGAGGTAAGTCTAATGTTAGGAGAGATGTTAAATGTTGGAACTGTAGCAAGAAGGGCTATTATAAAAGTGAATGTCATAAGAAAAAGGATCAGAAAGGAAAATGGAAGGAAAAAGGTGATGAATCAGATTCTACTGCGGTCACCTCCGATGGCGACGTTGTGGTCATTCTCTCAGTAGATTATGATGCTTGTCTCATGGCTGCGAATCAGGACACCGATTGGATGGTTGATTCGGGAGCGTCGTTTCATGCAACTCCATGAAATGATTTCTTTACAAGCTACAAGCAAGGCAGCTATGGTACAGTGAAGATGGAGACCTCTGGAGTATCCTAGATTATGGGAGTTTGTGATATTTGTGTGAGGACCGATGTTGGTTGTACATTGGTTTTAAAAGATATGAGACATATTCTAGACCTTCACCTCAACTTGACGTCGATGAGAAGGCTGGATGTAGTCGGTTATGAGAGTTGGTTTGTTGGTGGGCACTGAAAGCTCATCAAGGATTCGATGATTGTAGCAAGAGGGAAGATGTGTTGCATCCTATACAAGACATGTGTCAGCATATGCAAGGGTGAGTTGAACGCAGCAGAAGATTCAGTGACAGACATATGACACAGACGGCTCGGCCACATGAGCGAGAAAGGGCTTCAGCTACTAGCGAAGAAGCACATCCTTTCAGAGTTGGCAGGTACACCTCTTAAAATCTGTATTGATTGTTTATCCGGGAAACAATATAAGGTTTCATTTGTAAAGACTGCTTCTCATGTTAAGAAAATGCATTCATTAGATTTGATTTATTCTGATGTTTGTGGTCCTATGAGGACAAAATCTTTGGGTGGGGCAATGTATTTTGTCACATTTATAGATGGTGCATCTAGGAGGGTTTGAGTTTATGCTTTGAAATCTAAGGACGAGGTCTTTGGTATGTTTAAAATATTTCATGCTATGGTCGAGAGAGATAGACAAGTAGATCATTGAAGTGCATCCGCACTGACAATGGTGGTGAATACATTCGGGCTTTTCATGAGTATCGCAAGTCCCTAGGTATATGGCATGAACAGACGGTACTCAAGACCCCCCAGCACAATGGTGTATCTGAACCTATGAATCGCACCATTGAAGAGAGAATTAGATGCATGTTATCCCATGCGAAGTTGCCTAAGATATTCTAGGAAAAAGCAATGCACACGGCAGTGTATTTGATAAACAGGTTTCCATCAGCCTCGTTGAATGGAGAAGTACCTGAGAAGGTGTGGACTGGACGTGATCTTTCGTATAGTCATCTCAGGGTATTTGGATGCAGGGCATCCGTTCACATATCAAAGGCGAGAGATCGAAGCTCGATACGAAGATCAGGCAGTGTGTGTTCTTGGGGTATAGTGATGAGAAATTTGGCTTCAGGTGAAAATGCGGTGTAAGTTTGATTACCGCTTTTGTAGAAACAAGAAACAAGATACCTTGTCCTAGAGGGGGGTGAATAGGACACTTTTTAAATTTCCCAATTACACACTTATAATCATGCAAAGTATTCTTAGGAAACTTACTTCAAACACAAGATATGCAGAATATAAGTCAATAAAAGCATATGGGAAAGAAGTAAATCAGTTCATCCATTCATCACACAACAAGAGATTTTTATAGTGGTTCGGTTATGTACCTACTCCACTCCCGGCTGATCCACTCACTCCTTGAGTGGCCGGATTTCACTATCACTATGGTTTTAAATGAGGTTAACCATAAACCTTAACAGCCTACAAAAGGACTTAAGACTCAACACATGGATTCACCCTTCCATAGGACTAATCCATGACCACTTTGTCCTACACAAGGGCTTGTCCTACTCAAGGACTTGTCCTACGCAAGGACTCTTACGAGTTTGGGTCTTCAAACTCTGAAACCCAAATCTCAAATTGAGGAGGTTTCTTGGACTCGAAAGACTAAATATACTTAGCTGATTGAGTCCCTTGTTGATGCCTTTGTTGAAGAAGCTTCGGCTTGCACGGAAGATACCTTCTTCAGCTCCCTCGATCAGCAACCTTGCTCCGGATGACTCATTGTAGATTCCAAGGTGAGGGATTAGGGTTAGGTAAAGGCTATATTGGGATATGGCTTTTATGTGAGGAAAGCTTCTACCTAATCCACCATTAATGGCATTGATGACAAGAGAATATCTATGAGAGGTAGGTCAAGATGCCATTAAAGAGGGGTTGAGTTCATGATTCAATCCAAGCTTTGAATGCTTCATCAATGTTGGTCAGATCAACATGGATTGAAGTATGAACTCAACAAATCTTAGGGTTTGGAAGAAGGGGATCTCAAGAAGAAGGCTCACACAAACCCTAGATGATGCTAAAGGTGTCTTGGGCAAGATCCAACCGAGTTCTACAAATAGACATGGCATTCAACGGTCAGAAAACGGTCAGCTCGATAGGATCCGATCGATCGGACATAAGATTTAGTTAGATTTGAATTTTGCTCAAAAACAGGTTCTCCGATTGATCGGACTTAGTTCCGATTGATCGGAAGACCCTTTCCGATTGATCGGACAGATAGTCCGATTGATCAGAATTCCTTCCAGAGAGTTGATTTAATTTTTCTGGAAATTCCTCCGATGGATCGTATGTGTGTCCGATGGATCGGAGCACCCCTGTTCGATGGATAGGACAGACCTCCGAGGGATCGTAAAAGTGTCCAGAGAGATTTTCAATATTTGCTGGATAATTATACGATTGATCGGACATACTGTCCGATTGATCGGAACACCCTGTCCGATGGATCGGACAGGCCTCCGATGGCTCGGAAAAGTGTCCAGAGAAGTTTTCAATGTAACTGAACTATTCTCCGATGGATCGGACACATTGTCCGATTGATCGGACACCTATCGGACTAATCTCCGATGGATCGGGTATGTATCGGAGAGAGCAGACATATTATTTTTCAATTTTTAAGCAACTTCTGCTAACATTAACCCTTCCAAAGCTGATCTAAATGGAAGGTGGGCTATAGATGGTGCTAAGGGTGTGCCTAGGAAGGATTTGGGCCATCTATAGAAGGTTTTGGGATCAAAGGTTTGGATGGAGAGGCTTGAAGCTGTCTTGATGAGCGATCTTCTTTGAGAAGCTTCTGTCTTCAGCCGCAAGGAAACTTTCTTCAGCCGCAAGGAGACTCGACGACACACTAACCATGGTAATTGATAAATCTTTGCATTAACAATCTCCCCCTTTGTCAATTACCAGACAAAACCAAACCTATACAAGTCTTGGTCCATACCACAGACTTATCATAGACACCAAAACCAAAATACATCATGTCGAGGAAAATAAAAACTTTATACATAGACATGACTCATTACATTCAAAATGTACAGACTCAATGTACAGACTAGGCTTCACTTGAACTCCCCCTTGGTCCCTGCACACAAAAGATCAACAAAAAAGATAACCTGGACCTTTTGGTGGGATAAATTCTCTCCATTTTTGTCAGTGATTGACAAAGGTTAGTGAAATGAGAATGCAGTGCATATGTCATAGACTAAAGGAGGAAATAGACAATATCATGCCGAGAGAGGAAGCCAACACACACATGGTCATGCAAGGATATACAAGTATATGACAGTAAGCACAGTGGGCTTATAGCCCAAGCAACCAACCTCCCCTCCTGAAATGTATATCATGACCAACATACCATATATACAAAATCCAAAAGAGGGCAAGAAGCCCAATAAGGACAAAGCACTTTCGCACAATTATATGTATATATGCACAAGATAGCCAAAGAGAATGATCATCAGACGATTCAATATAAGAATATAGCAAAATATCATAACAAAAAAACATAATGATCATCAGAATATCCAGATCCAACACAAATCATAGCAAAATATCCAAAAGGAAGGACCATCAGACTATCCAAAACAAAATCTGTCAAAGAAAAGATGTATCAATCAATACAACTAACAACGTCGTTCTAAAAAGATATCTGCGATGACTAGACACTAGGGACCCTGACTAAAAAGATAGGCAGCTATGGAGCAGGGCCAGCGACGTTATCTCGACGACATGAGAGGGCTGATGTGAGGCGCTGGACAGCATCATGAATGGTCTGCATCAGGCCCTCAAGACGCGACAGCCGCTCACCATGCTGTGCAAGGGCACCCTCCACTCGATCTAGTTGAGCAGTGATCTGCTCCGTGCTGGGAGGAGGAGGTGCCGAAGAGGCGTCGGACTGAAGTCGCCGCTTGACTGAGCGACGAGCTGGGGCCGGCGACGGTGATGGAGCTGAAGACCTGCTGTGGGTGTCAGCCGACACCTGTGTGGGTGTATGAGAGAAATCCCGGTCTTCTACATTATCCTCTTTTGGGAGGGTCATCTTCTTGATATTGAGGTCCCTGAAGGTGCGGCGAGGAATAGGGTGGACCACAATATCTGTGAACCCGCAATCATGCCCCAATCTGGTAATGATCCAGCCGAACGGAATGGTGTTGCGGTTGTGTGGCAGAGCGTCCAGAATATGATGCAAAATGATGGATGAGAGACACAGGCGCGTCCCATGACCAACGTGATAGAGCAGATTGACCATATTTGCAGTAAGGTCGGATTTGTTGGTACTGCGTGGGTAGACATTTGTGCTGAAGATCTGGTGGAGCACTCGAAACCTATTGGACATTTCAGACGCCCGAAGTGCACTACCGTCTATCCACTCCGGATTGGGACCCCGACATAAGTATCGAGTCCAATCAGCCCTAAGAGTAGTATCAAGAAGATTGTCATTTGGTTGTGGGGCTGTGGACACGGGAACACCAATCAGGTCGGCTATGGTTTGGGCTGTGACCTTGACTACCCGGCCTCTGACAATAACCTCACATGAGGGAGGGTTTCTAACGGGGTTGATGATTTTAGATAAAAATGTATACACAACCTTAGGATGGGCTACGCCTCCAAATCGTAGCAAACCATCCCACCCAATCTGTGCAAGAAGAGCGGGAATGCCAAAGGGCTCCACACATGACACAGTGACTTCCCGCTCATATATAATGGTGCAGGATTGAAATCGGGAGATTGAAGCTGGACTCTCAGGCTGGGCAGGAGAAGCAGCAGGAGGTGGAGAGCTCTGAGAAGGTCGAGAAGTTTGCAGCTTCTTAGTCCTGGCAGTGGTGGATGGCCCCACAGCCATTTTGGACTTGCCTTTAGGATCTTTAGGCATGGTGTCTCAAGATTGGAGAATGGATTTGAACAATGCAGACACCAAGATGGACAGGAAGAACCTCAAATCCCTACAAATGATAAGCTAATAGAGGAAAGGGATAGAAGAAACCGATCGGACAGCAAGAAACCGAACTGACAGCTTGTGAGATCTTACCTAGGAGACACGAAGAGCTATTGTTGCTGCAAATGAGGACCGATGGAAAGCCAGCTGAGCTACAGTCCGATCGCACAGGGATGCCCTACCAGAAGAGGCTGAGAGAAAACAGAAACTAGGGCAGAAATGAACAGGGCTGCGTATATAACTATCGGACTCCCGATATTTCCGATTGATCGGAGAAGTGTCCGATTAATCGGAAATGCCCCCAGTGACATTTAAACAGTTAAACCCTTCCTCCTTTCAGCAAATGATTCCCCAGCTAATTTTATGAGAATGTAAGCTTTGGGATATTAATGATCACTCAATAAAATGAGGCTAATTCCTCAGATATACCTATATGCACATGATTTTCTAATTTGCTAGAGTGAGCGTACACCGATAGACTTCCGAAGGTGTTCAAACCTTGTGGAGTCTAACGGCTTAGTAAGAATGTCGGCCAATTGCCGCTCGGTTTGGATGTATTCAAGATTGATCAGTTTTTCCTCAACTAGTTCTCTTATAAAATGGTGCCGGATGTCGATATGCTTGGTTCGAGAATGTTGAACCGGATTTTTTGAGATATTAATGGCGCTTGTGTTGTCACAAAAAAGCGTCATTTCGTCCTGATTAAGACCATAATCCTTCAACATCTGCTTCATCCAAAGTAGTTGAGCACAGCAACTACCGGCAGCAATATATTCAGCTTCAGCAGTGGACAATGAGATGGAGTTTTACTTTTTGCTATGCCAAGCAACTAAGCAGTTTCCGACGTAAAAACAGCCACCGCTTGTGGATTTTCTATCATCCATATTTTCGGCCCAATCGGTATCGGAGTACCCCACAATGATGGTTGAGGTGTCAAAGGGGTACCACAAGCCATATTCAGTTGTGCAGGCCACATATCTAATCACTCTTTTTACAGCAATGAGGTGTGATTCCTTAGGATCGGCTTGAAATCTAGCACATGCCCCTCCACTAAAGGCAATATCGGGTCTACTAGCTGTGAGGTAGAGAAGACTCCCAATCATACTTCTATATAAATGTTGATCAACACTTTTACCAGATAAGTCTTTAGAAAGTTTAATGGTGGTGGCCATAGGCGTGGTGTGTGATCGACCCGAGTCTAGCCCAAATCTTTTGACTAAATCTTTTGCATACTTAGTTTAGTTGATAAAGATTTCATTTTTCAGCTGTTTAACTTGTAATCCTAGGAAAAAATTCAGTTCGCCAACCAAACTCATCTCAAATTCAGATTTCATTAGTTCAGCAAATAAGCCAGAAAATTCTTCACAGTTAGACCCAAATACAATATCATCTACATAAATTTGAGCAATGAGAAAGGAATCAGCCGTCCTCTTAACAAATAGGGTTTTATCAACACTCCTCCTAACAAACTGGTGAGCAATAAGAAATTGAGTAAGGCGTTCATACCATGCTCGGGGGGCTTGTTTTAACCCATAGAGAGCATTTTTCAATCGGTAGACTCTTTGAGGATAACTAGGGTCCACAAACCCTTTTGGTTGTTCAACATACACCTCCTCATCAAGTATACCATTTAGAAAGGCACTTTTCACATCCATTTGAAATAATTTGAATTTGAGAGCACATGCTATGGACATGAGAATTCGAATGGATTCGAGTCTAGCTACCGGGGCAAAAGTTTCATCAAAATCAATTCCCTCAATTTGAGAGTACCCTTGAGCTACAAGACGTGCTTTGTTTCGAATCACATTGCCAGATTCATCTGTTTTGTTTTTGAAGATCCATTTAGTTCCAATGACATTTTTCTCATATGGTCTTTCAACCAGAAGCCAAACTTCATTTCTGGTAAACTGTTGAAGTTCCTCTTGCATTGCAAGTATCCAAAACTCATCATTGAGAGCCTCATTTATATTTTTCGGTTCAATTTTTGAAGTGAAGCACACATGACTGTTGATGGCCTCAAGTTGTCTTCTCGTCTTGACTCCAACATCTGGATCTCCAATGATTTGATTGAGGGGATGATCCTTGATGTGTGGAACATTTTCAGAAGCTATTGAGGCATTGGGAGTGGGAGATTTTTCAACAGGTTTACCTATGTGGCACGGTTCTCCCACTTCATCATCATCCTGTCTTGTTTCTTCTTTGGATTGGTCATCAATGACAACATTTATGGATTCTTGAGTTGTTTTAGTCCTTGTGTTGTACACTCTATAGGCCTGACTATCAGAAGCATATCTTAGAAATATTCCCTCATCGCTCTTAGAGTCAAATTTTCTTAGATTTTCTCTGTCTCGAAGGATGTGGCATTTGCTACCAAAGACCCTAAAGTACTTGATGTTTGGGACTTTTCCATTCCACAGCTCATATGGGGTCTTATCTAGGCCGACTCTCAAATAAACTCGATTAATGATGTGACACGCTGTATTCACTGCTTCGGCCCACAGATGTTTTGCTATATTTTTGCTGTTCATCATAACTGTGGCCATGTCGAGTAGCACTCTGTTTTTCCTCTCTGCTACTCCATTTTGTTGTGGAGTCTTTGAGGCTGAGAATTCATGTTTGATGCCTAAATTTTCACAGAATAGTTCAAAGCGCCCATCCTCAAATTCCCCCCCATGATCACTCCTAATACGTTTTACTGTGCATTCTTTTTCATTGTGGAGTCGTTTCATGAGTTTTTCAAATTCTTCAAATGTATCCTACTTTTCTTTCAAAAATACAACCCATGTATATTGGGAATAGTCGTCAACAATAACGAAGAAGTACCTCTTACCACCTTGACTCATTACTCTTGCGGGGCCTACAAGATCCATGTGGAGTAAATCAAGGGGTTTTGATGTAGCGATGATGGATGTCTTCTTATGTGCAACTTTAATTTGTTTACCTTTTAAGCATTCAGCACATACTTCTTTTGGTTTCTTCCCAATCTTTGGTAAACCTCTTACCAATTTCTTTCTACTCAACCTAGCAAGGTTCCTGTAATGGACATGACCAAGCCATTGATGCCATAACTCAGTTTCATCATTAATAGCCATGTGGCATACGGCAGATGGTCCCTCATCACCTTTGTTTTCAATCACATATCAGTTATCACCCGTGCGAAACCCTTTTAATATTAATTTTCCAGATTGATCCATAATTTCGCACATTTCTTTGGAGAATTTCACCGAATGTTGTTCATCACATATTTGAGAGATGCTTAATAGATTATGTTTTAAACCGTCAACACATAGTACATCCTCAATTTTGGGCAATCCTGGCCCGGTGATGGTTCCCTTTCCAACAATCTTGGCAACACTCCCATCTCCAAAGGTAACAGACCCACCATCAAATTCAGCATAATCACAAAACTGAGTCTTGTCACCTGTCATGTGTCGGGAGCATCCACTATCAAGGTACCACCTAGTGTTTCTTCCGGCTCTAAGGGCTGTATGGATAACTAAGCATTTGTTCTTTACTACCCATTTAGAGATTACCCTTTTTGGAGAACTAGGCTTCTTGGTTGATTCTAGGGATGTCATCGTTTGAGCATAAGGTGTTGAGGTTTTCTCTTTACTTGATTTCTCTTTCATCAGCTCCATGGTTCTTTTGTTCAACTGTTTTACCATTTCTAGGAGCTCTTCCATTCTTTTGTCTTTCTTCGGTGGAGTGGGATAATTTTTTCTCACGTTTGGTGTTTGTTTAGGAGGACTCCACATCTGATTCATCCTTTTTCCGGTAGGTACAAATTTACCTTTCAAGTTCCGAACCGGATTCTTAAGGATCAAGCATTCAAATTTCAAATGTCCAACATCTCCGCATGCATGGCATATAGGTGAATTTCTCTTAGTGCTTCCTGATGCATTCCTAATCTTTATAGGTTCTGGGTTACTAACCTTAGTTTGCTCACCATAGCCTAGCCCTCTTGTATTCCTACAAGGCTTACTTGATTTAAGGATATCATCTAGTTTTTCTCGACTTTGGGCAAACCTTTCATTTAGTTGACTTTCTTGATTAAGTTGCAATACTAGACACTGATTTGTAGATTTGGCCTTTTTCAGCTCATCTTCTAAAGTATTAATTTTGTCTTGAGCTGTTTTGTTTTTCTTTTCTAATTCACAGATCTGATGGTAAAATCCGTTGTTTTCTCTCTTTACTTCTTGCATTTCATCAGCCAATTTGTTGTTGTCAATATTTGCTTGGCTCAACTTCTTGGTAAGAAGGATACTTTGACGAAATAGCTCATCATAGGCAACTTGCAAACCATCATTATCATCCTCGTCATCATCGGAGGACGTTTGACTGTTTTCTGATAGCTCATGATCATCCTTGTCTCTTTCACCTTGTATGTCTGGGACAATCTCCGAGATAGAGGCCATCAGAATTTTAATTGATCCTCTTTCATCACTTTGATATTCTTCTGTTTCTGAATCTGTACTCTCGAGGTTGTCCCATGTGGCTGCCATTGCTTTCTTTTTGAATTTTTCTTTGGCAGGAGCTTGGCAGTCAGAGGCAATATGACCATAGCGTCCACAGTTGTAGCACTTAGGATCTTTGGCTTGTTGTAAGATTTTCCTGTATAGCGATTTTTGTCAAAAGATTTTCTATTTTTGTCAACCCTCTTTCCTTTGTTTTTGAAGAATTTTCTAAACTTCTTGGCCATAAGAGCTATTTCATTCATATCCATTTCTTCATCACTATCAACTACAGATTCTTGTGTAGTGTGTGAAGTTTTCAGCACTGTGTTTCTACTTTTTGGGGATTTCTTGAAATGAAGTTCATGGGTCCGTAGAGATCCAAGTAAGTCTTCTATTTTCATAGTATCAATATCTCTACATTCCTCAATAGTTATGACCTTGGAGGAGAATCGTTCGGGTAAGGATCTTAGAATTTTCCTACAAATGCGCGGATCCGATATCCTCTCTCCCAATCCCCACATAGCATTGGTGACATTACTCAGTCGGGTGTAAAAGTCCATGAAGTTCTCATGTTCCTCCATTTTCATATTCTCAAATTGAGTGGTCAAGAGCTGAAGTTTTGACCTCTTGACTGTACTAGTTCCTTCATGAGTGGTTTCAAAGATGTCCCATGCTTCCTTAGCAGTTGTGCAATTACAAATTCTTTTAAACTCATCAGCTGAAATGGCACAAAAGATAGCATTGAGTGCCTTGGCATTGCTAATGTATCTCAGTTGTTCAAGATCAGTCCATAAATCATCAGGCTTGACTGTGGTAGTGGTGACCCCATCTATGACAGTGCTCAAGAGGGGTATTTCATATTTGATTTCCACAGATCTCCATGTTGCATGATCCAATGATTGCAAGAAGACTCTCATTCTTGCTTTCCAATAAGCATAGTTTGATCCATCAAAATATGGAGGTTTGGAAACCATATTAGAATCCCCTTTTGACATGATTTCAAGCTTCTAGAGACGGATCACACTCCGGGCGGTTACGCCTTTAAGGAGGAACCCGCTTTGATACCAAGAGAAAATGCGGTGTAAGTTTGATTACCGCTTTTGTAGAAGCAAGAAACAAGATACCTTGTCCTAGAGGGGGGTGAATAGGACACTTTTTAAATTTCCCAATTACACACTTATAATCATGCAAAGTATTCTTAGGAAACTTACTTCAAACACAAGATATGCAGAATATAAGTCAATAAAAGCATATGGGAAAGAAGTAAATCAGTTCATCCATTCATCACACAACAAGAGATTTTTATAGTGGTTCGGTTATGTACCTACTCCACTCCCGGCTGATCCACTCACTCCTTGAGTGGCCGGATTTCACTATCACTATGGTTTTAAATGAGGTTAACCATAAACCTTAACAGCCTACAAAAGGACTTAAGACTCAACACATGGATTCACCCTTCCATAGGACTAATCCATGACCACTTTGTCCTACACAAGGGCTTGTCCTACTCAAGGACTTGTCCTACGCAAGGACTCTTACGAGTTTGGGTCTTCAAACTCTGAAACCCAAATCTCAAATTGAGGAGGTTTCTTGGACTCGAAAGACTAAATATACTTAGCTGATTGAGTCCCTTGTTGATGCCTTTGTTGAAGACGCTTCGGCTTGCACGGAAGATACCTTCTTCAGCTCCCTCGATCAGCAACCTTGCTCCGGATGACTCATTGTAGATTCCAAGGTGAGGGATTAGGGTTAGGTAAAGGCTATATTGGGATATGGCTTTTATGTGAGGAAAGCTTCTACCTAATCCACCATTAATGGCATTGATGACAAGAGAATATCTATGAGAGGTAGGTCAAGATGCCATTAAAGAGGGGTTGAGTTCATGATTCAATCCAAGCTTTGAATGCTTCATCAATGTTGGTCAGATCAACATGGATTGAAGTATGAACTCAACAAATCTTAGGGTTTGGAAGAAGGGGATCTCAAGAAGAAGGCTCACACAAACCCTAGATGATGCTAAAGGTGTCTTGGGCAAGATCCAACCGAGTTCTATAAATAGACATGGAATTCAACGGTCAGAAAACGGTCAGCTCGATAGGATCCGATCGATCAGACATAAGATTTAGTTAGATTTGAATTTTGCTCAAAAACAGGTTCTCCGATTGATCGGACTTAGTTCCGATTGATCGGAAGACCCTTTCCGATTGATCGGACAGATAGTCCGATTGATCAGAATTCCTTCCAGAGAGTTGATGTAATTTTTCTGAAAATTCCTCCGATGGATCGTATGTGTGTCTGATGGATCGGAGCACCCCTGTCCGATGGATCGGACAGACCTCCGAGGGATCGTAAAAGTGTCCAGAGAGATTTTCAATGTTTGCTGGATAATTATACGATTGATCGGACATACTGTCCGATTGATCGGAACACCCTGTCCGATGGCTCGGAAAAGTGTCCAGAGAAGTTTTCAATGTAACTGGACTATTCTCCGATGGATCGGACACATTGTCCGATTGATCGGACACCTATCAGACTAATCTCCGATGGATCGGGTATGTATCGGAGCGAGCAGACATATTGTTTTTCAATTTTTAAGCAACTTCTGCTAACATTAACCCTTCCAAAACTGATCTAAATGGAAGGTGGGCTATAGATGGTGCTAAGGGTGTTTCTTGGAAGGATTTGGGCCATCTATAGAAGGTTTTGGGATCAAAGGTTTGGATGGAGAGGCTTGAAGCTGTCTTGATGAGCGATCTTCTTTGAGAAGCTTCTGTCTTCAGCCACAAGGAAACTTTCTTCAGCCGCAAGGAGACTCGACGACACACTAACCATGGTAATTGACAAATCTTTGCATTAACATCAGGTTGTGGAATCCGACTGAGAAGAAGCTCGTCAGGAGCAGAGATGTGGTTTTCATTAAAGATTAGTGTATAGAAGACATTGGAAAGCCAGAGAAGACCTAGCCCAGTTTAGGTAAGCTGGAAGATATGGATCCTGTTATTCCTCCCGTGGTGCCTGATGATGGGGGAGTACAGCAAGGTGCAGAGGACGAGGGAGTTCTTACAGAAGATGGACTGGGGGAGCATCCCCCACATGATCCACCTGTTGAGCCACAGGTGAGGAGGACATCTAGGGACAGGCACCCGTCCAAGAAGTACTCACCGCATAAGTATATTATACTTACTGATGGGGGTTAGCCAGAAGATTATTCCGAGGCCCTAGCCGACGAACATAAGGGAGAGTGGTTAAAAGCTATGCAAGAGAAGATGAAATCCTTACATAAGAACCACACCTATGATAACCACACTATAGACACCCCACCTTCGGCTACAATGTTGGTAGAGATAGTTGAATGAATGGAGGACCGTACCCCCAAATCCCATGTCCAAACTCAGCCAAACTCACCCTTGTAAGCCCCAATCCATAGATCAGCTCAAGCTTGGACCCAATCAACTCACCCCTAAACATCAGCCCAAAAAACCCCCATAAGAAAAACTAGTTAAAAAATACTAAAAAAAAGTCAAACCCGTTAAGTGAACCCGCTGAGTCAACTCACCGTGTCAACCCATCTTCTAAACCCAGTCAACTTACCGAGTTCCAAACCGTAGCTTCGGAGCAGGTCCGTACTACCGAACCAAGGGGTTTTCTACTTTAGGTTCGGAGGTCGTACACTCCGAACCCGAAGCAAAACGACCGTACGGGCGGCCCCCTGGGTGTCGCCCAAAAATATTTATGGGTTCTGTCACTGCCCGTTGCTATAAATACCGCCTCTCCCCTTCACATTCAACATCCACCTCCCCTCTCGTCAGTCCGAGGGCTCTGAGTCCACCTCCACCCCCTTTAGCCCATTCGAGAAAGCGTTGTGCTTGGTTGGCTGCATACCCATTTTATTTCTTCTGGCGAAAAGCTTGCTAATGTATTCATGAAGTCTTTCTTTCGGAATACTTTTGTTCCATTCTTATCAAACTTGGCCTCCAATCTCGGCCTAGTTTGAGGGAGAGTATAAGTGATGATTCTTCAAATCATCTTTCGAATAAGTCACCAGATCAGCATAAGCAGAAAAGTAATTATACAGTGGTATGTGATGGGGATTTCCTCCTCAGTCAAGAGGAGAGATGGTGCAGCTTGAGTGTGGTCGGGCGCCCGGACCAAATTCTGGTTGGGCGACTAAAATTCTCTCGGATGAGGCTTTTTGTTGCTGGACTATTTTTTCAACAGTCGGGCGCCCGACGGTCAAGGTGACCAGGCGCCTGATATTTGGGATTTTTCTTCTGAGGCTCGCTGGACTATTTTTGGCTTGGGCGGGCGCCCAACGGTCTGGTGACTGAGCGCCCGACCCGACGTGGACTGCTTATACGCAGTTTCCTATTTGGGTTTTGTTTCCTCCGGTTTCTTACTTAAGAGGTTCCAAATCGTGGTTAGGGTATCCCATTAAGGTGTTTTCACGTCCAAGGTGAGAGAGAGAGAGAGAGAGAGAGAGAGAGAGAGAGAGAGAGAGAGAGAGAGACAAAGAGGAAGAGAGAAAGAGAAAAGAGAGAGGAAGCTTGTAGAAGGGAGAAGTTGCTTGAAGAGGAGTTCTTCTGCGTAACCGTCATCTCAGTGCTTCTACGTCCTCGTGATCAGTGAGATCCTCCTATTTTTATAGTTCTCTTGTTGTTTATCCATCCTTGCGTGGGTGAAGAATGTTTGATCAAAGTGGTGTATGCTTGTGATCAGTTGTAAACAGTTCTCTAAGATAGTGGATTGTTTAACTGGACTAGGTCCCATGGTTTTTACCTCTTTGAGGGTTTTCCACGTAAAAACCTCTTGTGTCGTGAGATTGTTGATTTATTTTTTACTATTGTATTATCATAGTCCATAATTCTAGTGCATTGGGGGGCGAGATCCTAAGGTTTGTGTGAAATGCACCCAACAAAGTGGTATCATAGCGTTTAGGTTGATTGAATAGAGTGGGATCGATTCTAAATTATGGAAGGTGGCTCATCAAGGATGATCAGCCTCAATGGTTCTGATTGGACCATATGGAAGGCTAAGATGGAGGACTCGCTCTATTGTAAGGACCTATATGCTCCGATTTTAGGCATATTAGCAAAGATCAAGGATATGCCTGATGATGATTGAAAGAAGTTGGACCGGAAGACGGTGGGGTTTATTAGACAATGGTTGGATGATTTCGTATTCCACCATGTGTCTACAGAAACCTCAGCCGCTAGCCTATGACAGAAATTGCAAAGGCTATATGAGAGGAAGACAGCCGGCAATAAGATATTCCTGATAAGACGACTTGTGAATCTCAAGTTCAAAGATGGTGGTTCTGTGGCTGAACACATGAATGAGGTTAGCAACAATGTGAACCAGTTCTCCGCCATGAAGATGGTCTTGGATGATGAACTTCAGACTTTGCTACTGCTTAGCTCATTGCCTGATAGTTGGGAGACATCGGTGGTGTCTCTGAGTAACTCAGCGCCAGACGGAAAGGTATTCATGGAATAAGTAACAAGCTGTCTCTTCAATGAGGAGACAAGGAGGAAGTCTTTGGGGCCTGCTTAACAAGAGGCCCTTATGACACAAGATAGGGGGAGAGGGAAGAACAAAAAGGGCGGAAAGGCCCGAAATAAATCAAGAGGTAAGTCGGTTGCCAGGAAAGATGTTGAATGCTGGAATTGTGGTAAGAAGGGCCACTATAAGCATGAATGTCACAAGAAGAAGGGTGAAAAGAAGGGTAAAGGAAAGGAGAAGGAAGATGAATCGGATTCTACTGCGGTCGCCTCATATGGTGACGTTGTTGTTATTCTTTCAGCAGATCACGATGTTTGTCTCACGACTTCAAGTCAGGACACTGACTGGGTGATAGACTCGGGAGTCTCGTTTCATGCGACTCCATGTAAGGATTTCCTCACAAGTTACAAGTCAGGTGACTATGGGACAGTGAAGATGGGAATTCTAGTGTTTCGAAGATCGTAGGGGTCAGTGATATTTGTGTGAAGACCGATGTGGGTTGCACATTGGTTCTCAGGGATGTGAGACACATTCTAGACCTTCCCCTCAATTTAATGTCGACGGGAAGGTTGGATGATGATGGCTATGAAAGCTGGTTTGTTGGTGGGCGCTGGAAGCTCATCAAGGGTTCGATGATCGCAACCAGAGGAAAAAAGTGTTGCACCCTTTACAAGGCTAGTGTCAGTGTGTGCAAGGGTGGGTTGAACGCAGTGGAAGATTCAGCTGCTGACATGTGGCACAGGTGTCTTGGTCACATGAGTGAAAAATGGCTTCAGATACTAGCAAAGAAGAGGCTCCTTCCAGACATGATAGGTATACCTCTCAAAACCTGTATTGACTGTTTATCTGAGAAGCAGCAAAGAGTTTCTTTTGTTAAAACTGCTTCTTATATTAGTAAAGTACATGCATTATATTTGGTTTATTCTGATGTTTGTGGTCCTATGAGGACAAAAACCTTGGGTGGGGCATTGTATTTTGTCACTTTCATAGATGATGCATCTAGGAGGGTTTGGGTGTATGCTTTGAAATCCAAGGACGAAGTCTTTGGTGTGTTTAAATTGTTTCATGTTATGGTCGAGAGAGAGACAAGCAGATCATTGAAGTGTATCCGCATTGGCAATTGTGGTGAATACATTGGTGACTTCCATGAGTATTGCAAGTCACTGGGTATACGGCATGAATAGACGGTTCCTAAGACTTCCTAGCATAATGGTGTGGTTGAACGTATGAATCATACCATTGTAGAGAGAATCAAATGCATGTTATCCCATGCAAAGTTGCCCAAGATGTTCTGGGGAGAAGCAATACACACAACGGTGTATCTGATAAACAGGTATCCATCAACCCCATTGAATGGAGAAGTACCTGAGAAAGTGTGGACTGGACGTGATCCATCGTACAGTCATCTCATGGTATTTGGATGCAGGGCATTTGTTCACGTACCAAAGGACGAGAGATCCAAGCTTGATATGAAGATTAGGCAGTGGGTGTTTGTTGGGGTCCCAAAAGTGAGGATCCCCGAAATGATGATTCCGAATACCAAAACCATCACCCGGTCGGATTTAGGACCAGTGCATCGAAAATCGCGGCACGAATCACAACACACGCATCAGATTTGCCTCAAGCATGAAATTGGACCGATAGTGGACCCCACCGGGCACCGTGACCAAAACTGTCCAAAATTGGGAAGATACCTCAATTATGAAGAAATAGGAGCAGTGCATCGGCATTCATCGCGAGACGGACCCCGCAAAACCCCCAATTTGCAAAACCCAAATCTGTGGGACACGAATACGCCCAGCGCATCCAAAAAATGGAATTTAAGGACGCACTGCGCCCAGCGCATCCAAAAAATGGAATTTAAGGACGCACTGCGCCCAGCGCATCCAAAAAAGGAAATTTAAGGACGCACTGCGCCTAGCGCATCCAAAAAAGGGATTTAAGGACGCACTGCCCCCAGCGCGTCCCAAAATACGTCCAGCGCATCCAAAAAATCAGCCAATTTCAGGATGCGCTGACAGCTAGCGCGCCCTGAAAATCAGCTTCCGAACTCCGATCATTTCGCGACGCGCCGAGTGGCTTTAATCGACGCGCCGACCCAATTCCTCGACGCGCTACACGTGTCGACTGCCTATTGGACGACGATACCTATAAATACCCCGCCAACCACCTCACTTGCATCATTCAGCGAGAGAGAGAGAGGACCTCGTCGCCGGAAAGCCTTTGCCGACCGCCGGAATCCTTCTCCGACCGCCGGAACCCCTCGCCGGAAATCGCACCTCCGATCACACCAGGTTCGGAGGAATGACCAAGTCATCTTTTTCGATGCGCCGGTCCCAGCGCATCATAAAAATTACCCAGCGCATCAGGAAAATTCTCGGCGGATTACACAATCCATCAATTATGGCATTTTAAGGACGCACTGGCCCCAGCGCGTCGCAAAAATTACCCAGCGCATCAGGAAATTATAATTTTAGGACGCACTGGCCCCAGCGCGTCGCAAAAATTACCCAGCGCATCAGGAAATTATAATTTTAGGACGCACTGGTCCCAGCGCGTCGCAAAATAGCCCAGCGGATCGAAAAATTAGATTTAAGGACGCACTGGCCCCAGCGCGTCGCAAAATAGCCCAGCGGATCGAAAAATTAGATTTAAGGACGCACTGGCCCCAGCGCGTCATAAAATTATCCGGCGCATCATGAAAATCATTTATGGACGCACTGGCTCCAGCGCATCAATAAAATCAGGCCAGCGGATCGCAAAAATCAGCACTTTGCGCATTCATTCCAGCACCTTTAAATCTTCATTTCATAACATTTTTAAGCCCCGTTTGAGCCTATTTTGGGTATTTCGAGCGTTCCGGACGCAATGGAGCAGTCAAACGACTCATCCGGGCTACCCAATGAGCAGAACGCAAGCCTTCGGAGTCCGATCCTACCCAACGAGCTGAATGGAACAATTCTCCCGAAAAGAGGCCGCCGGCGCCCAGAATCATACTGATGCATCATCATTACGTGTACTATCATAATACGACCCGAATCCAGGTCTGGACTAAGCAAAGGGGACTATGGTTAACACGATAAACCACATCAGGAGAGTTCTAAACTATCACACACAATCTGTTAAAAAACTGATATTCCAAGAACAGTCGATGCCCTACCCATCCAAACGGCATCCGCTGGTTGAGCTGCGCAGGTACACACAACTGTAGAATGGACTTCCCGAGGTCACCTGTCCCTACACTGACAGGCGCGGGCCCAGAGTCGTCCATCTCAGCCATAAACCCTGACAGTCTCAGCCCGGATCTCCGGTCAAAACATGGGACATAGACATCCGACTCGCACAAAGGTGGATCAGTCTATAACAAACACAGGTCTCCGTGACCATACAAACACAGGTCTCCGCGACCATACAAATACAGGTCTCCGCGACCACCAAAACACAGGTCTCCGTGACCAATGAACTCTGAGACCATAGTCCCCGCTGACTAGTCTTTTGCCTTTTAATCAAGGGTCATCGATCATTCGATGTAATTAAGGGCTCGTGCCAGATCACGGCCTGGAATGTACAAGATCTCAGAATCTCTGGAATAAAATTCGCCTTGCGATATCTTTTCTCTTGTGTACTTTGGTGAATGCTTGTGATTATCTACGAATGTTTCTATATTCAGAACCCCAGAGCAACAAAACACCACATTTCAGAAAATGTCATTGCGATACATTTTCTAGTTCTAACAAACTGGCGACTCTGCTGGGGATCGAACCGTACCAGAATATCTGGTTACATCTGAATATATGGACACTCTGAGATCAATTGCTCGCAAGCACGAATATACACATAAGAAAGCTACCGCGAGGCGTAATGTTTCGGCGCCCTTCGGGCGTCAAACTGGCGACTCTCAACGGGAACGTTCTTCCTTTCATCTTTAAGGCAATAGACATTCAAAAAGGTTTTCGAACCCACAATTCCCACAACTACACGAATTTTGTCTCCTTCTTGCTTATTTTGTCAATTTATGCACTGCGATCGATGGGCTCATACTCCCGACCGCGCTTGTGAACTGTTCTAATGATTTTTATGACATACCAGAATTAGCAAGATACTAGGACAGACAGAAGAAATGGCATGCTCAATGACCAGTTCGTGCACCTTCCTTACCTCCGGAGGCTTCAGCTTCCCTCGCTTCATTCCAGCCACGACGGTTGCTTCTAGTTCAGGATGGCAGATGGTCAAAACACGCCAACAGAAGAAAGGGCAGAAGAAAGTAGCCAGCTTAGCAACATACAAGAAAGCGAATGTTGCAAGACCTTGCCCGGCGACCAAGGGACAGTGGCAACCAAAACAAGGGCAGAAGACTTCCGCCAACGGTC